>JAYJLX010050980.1:0-11476 GCA_036873525.1 Chalinula nematifera | reverse complement strand
GGAAATCATATCCAGACGCATTGCTGCCGGCCTCGATGTCAACCCTTCCAAAAGATCATCCCAGAAGAGTCGGCCTAGCCCCGTCGCTTTGGGCGAAATCAAAACAGAAGATGCGACTAGTTCAAGCACCCCGACAACTCCTGGCGGTAGTAAACCCGAAAAGGGTAAAGACGTCGACTGGAAGAAATGGGGTGAGCGAGCAGCCATTGGTAAGGCATGGATGGTCGACAAGAAACTTGTGAGTAAAAAACCAGATGTGAGTGTTTCCCATGGCATTTTCCCTCTGTCACTGACTTGTCTCGAGATAGACTTCAGATATTTCAGCTGCAGCATCACAACCTACTTTGTTACCTGATGCGCCTCTCCCTTCAGGCGGAACACACAGTGAGCTTTCGCGTGATTTCCTTGCAGCCCTCTTTTGCTCACCTGCTGTCAGCTTTCCCATGCCAACATACGTCTTCCCCGGGGCTGTTAACATTCACTCAGGATATGCTGTTCTTCAACCCGATCGCATCCACAAAGACGAAGGTCGCCATTCCATTGGCGGATATACGAGCTGTAAAGAAGACGGGTTTGCTCAAGGGCCTTACTGTGAAATGGATTGATGCGACTAATGGCGAACATAAAGAGGAGGTTTTCCCTTGGGTAGGTGGGCGGGATGAGATTTTCGCTCGTTTGATAGGGACAGATGTCAAGCGTTGGATGAAAGTGTGAATATTCTATGATTGTAGGGCAGCTGTGTGTATACCTTCGTGGTTAGTGTATCCGTACAATTTATTCTTCGTAGCAGGCCAAAGCAGGATATTTCAGCCATCTTCTTTTGGACTCCGCAAATCAAACCTTATTTCAATCTTGCTAATTCGGTTCAGACTAATTCGCTGTCTTTCTCTCCTTCTTTCCTTTCTGTTTCACTGACTTTCGCTCGACCAATTCAGGACTTCATCGATTCATCTGCTGTATACTTATTTGAACCACATCGCGTGAGTGCACAACGCTAGTAGATGATCGAGACAAAACGTACCATTAACATCAATCCTCTCCCGACAGATTCAAACTCTCTGCTCATATTTCAAATTTTTTATTATAATAGTTATATATTATTTTTCTCTGATTAGTTATCTCTTTTGCTTTAACCAATTGTGTATACAAATATGCAGCGCTTATTTCATTTAAAGCAAAGAATGAGCTATTTACTGTTACTGTTTTTACTGATGTTGACTGCGGATATTGTAGAAAACTTCATGATGAAATTACTACATATAATGAAGCAGGAATTACTATTAATTATGCTGCTTTTCCAAGATCTGGCCTTGGATCTGATGCTTTTATGAAAATGGTTAGCGCATGGTGCTCACAAAACAAGACATTAAGTTTGACAAGGCTAAAAAATAATAAAGAAATTGATACTAATTTTTGTGATGAACAACCAGTTTCAAAACATTATGCTATTGGAAATAAATTAGGAGTTACTGGAACTCCAGCAATATTTTCATCTGATGGAAGATTGTTTCCAGGTTATTCATCACCGGAAGATTTGTTAATAAAATTGAAATAAAACTGAAATAAATAGATTTAAAATATTCTCAAATTTAATAAAATTTTGTAGATTAAAGTTAACATAGAGGGGGAATGAGTGGGGACTATATCACTTAAAAATATTTCAAAATCATTTGGGTCTACACAAGTACTTAATAATTTGAATGTTGATATAAACGATGGAGAATTCTTAACATTAGTTGGTCCATCTGGTTGTGGTAAATCTACATTACTTAGAATAATTGCAGGATTGGAACAGCAGACTTCAGGCGATGTATTAATAGATAATAAAAATGTAAATAGAGTTAGAGCCAGTGAAAGAGATTTGGCAATGGTCTTCCAATCATATGCTCTTTATCCTCATCTCACAGTAAGAAGAAATTTAGAAACTCCATTAAGACTAAGAGATTATAATGCATTTGAAAGACTACCCTTGATTGGTAATTTTTCTCCAAGCAAAAAAGAGAAAACAGAATCTATAAATCAATTAGTAAATAAAACTTCTGAAACTCTAAAAATTTCAGAACTATTAGATAGAAAACCAGGACAATTGTCAGGTGGTCAAAGACAAAGAGTTGCTCTTGGTCGTGCTATGGTTAGAGAACCTGTTGCCTTTTTAATGGATGAACCTCTTTCAAATTTAGATGCGGCTTTGAGAGTTCATATTCGATCTGAACTATCTGAACTTCATAATTCACTTAAAACTACTTTTGTGTATGTAACACATGATCAAGCAGAAGCATTAACTATGTCTTCTAGAATGGCTGTTATGATTGATGGAAATTTATTACAACTAGATACGCCTCAAGAAGTATATGACAATCCTTCCTCATTAAGTGTAGCTCAATTTGTTGGAAGTCCAAAAATAAATATATTTAAAGGAACTGCGGACTCTGGTGGGACGGTAGGTTTTCTCAACGTTAATCTAAAAAGAAAAAGTTCTGAAAGTAATACAGACTTACATATTGGTATTCGACCAGAACATTTAGAAATTACAAATGAAAGTAATGAAAATACATTTAGTGGAACAGTTGCATATAGAGAAAATTTAGGTTCAGATATTTTCTTTCATGTAAATATTGAAGACGGTTCAAATAAAATAATTGTAAGAGGCTTACCACAATTTACACACCAAATTTCAAATGGTTCTAGTGTAAATATAAAAAGAGTTTCAGATAAAGCATTACTATTTAATCAAGCAGGAATGAGAGTTCAATTTACTAATGCATAATTCAAAAGCTCACATATGGTTTATTGCACCAGCAATCATACTGATGATAATTATTTTAATCTTTCCTCTTTTTCTTGCAGGAGGAATTTCTTTTACTGACTATAATTTAGGAAACAAAACATTCGAGTGGGTTGGACTAGAAAATTATGACAAGATGTTCAATCGAAAAACATATGTCAAAATGATTTGGGCCACAGCGACGTATGTTATTGTTGTCGTTCCAATTTCTGTTGTACTTGGATTATGTGCTGCTATGCTCTTAAATTCACTAAGGTTTGGCGCTGATATATATAAAACAATTTTCTTTCTTCCGGTGATGGCTACTTTATTGGCAATGGCTATTGCTTGGGAATTTACTCTTCATCCAACTCTTGGAATAATAAATTCTTTTCTTGCCAATGGATGCGGAGGTATTAGAGAATTTATTTTAGGTTTTCATTGGCTACCGTGGGTTAGTTCAGAGGACAGTTGGTACAGTGTTGCTTGTGCTAACAATATGGATTTCCCATATTGGCTCAAAGATAAAAAAACAGCGATTTGGACAATTTGTTTTATTGGAGTATGGCAAGCCTTTGGATTTAATATGGTGTTATACTTAGCTGGTTTAACAAGCATACCAAGAGAATTGTATCATGCTGCAGAAATGGATGGTGCTCAGTCAACTTGGGAACAATTTAAACTTGTTACATGGCCAATGCTTGGTCCAACAACGTTGTTTGTTGTCACTATTACTACCATTAGAACGTTTCAAGTATTTGATACTATCGAAATACTCACCAAGGGTGGTCCATCAAAAACAACGTATGTCATGATGTATGCAATTTTTGAAAAAGCTATTCAACAAAACTTAACAAGTATCGGTGCAGCAATCACTGTTGTCTTTATTGGATTTATTCTTGTGTTAACGTTTTTCCAAAGATATGTCATTGAGAAGAGGGTTCATTATTAATGGAAGCTAAACAATATATTGGGGAAGGTTGGAAACATGCAATCTTAATTATTGGTGCTATCGTAGTGATGCTCCCTTTTTATATGATGGTTTCTATGTCATTAAAATCTCAGCAAGAAATCCAATCAATTTCTGGTGGTCTTATTGGTGCGCAAGAAACTCAAACGTTTCCCGTATGTGTTAAAACTGGCTATTCTGAAGAAACATGTACAATGAAGCCATATCAATACAACTATTGGTTTGCTTTTGAAAAAGCTCCTATTCCTAGATACTTAATGAATGGTGTCATTGTTACTTTATCAATCTTTATCATTCAGGTTTTAGTCGCCTTACCGTGCGCGTATGCACTTGCCAAGTTACGGTTTTACGGACGAGAATTTGTTTTCTCGATGGTTTTATTTTGTTTGCTCATTCCAGTTCATGGAATTGCGCTTCCATTATATGTTATGTTGGCCCAGGCAGGATTAGTTGACACCTATTCCGCCTTGATACTTCCCTGGACTATATCGGTGTTTGGAATTTTTTTAATGCGGCAATTTTTTATGACTGTGCCCGATGAATTAATTGATGCCGCCAGGATGGACGGCATGGGAGAGTACGCAATCGTATGGAAAGTAATGCTTCCAACTGCAATACCAGCGTTACTTGCTTTTGCAATATTCTCAGTTGTTGCACACTGGAATGATTATTTCTGGCCTCGTATGGTAATAACAGGAAATAGAGATCTCTTTACTCCACCACTTGGTATAAGAGAATTCAGAGGTGGGATTGATAGTGACGAATTTGGTCCTATGATGGCTTCAATAGTTACTGTAACTGTTCCTCTTATTGTTGCTTTTATAATCGCGCAAAAACGATTTATTGAAGGAATTACTTTGACAGGCATGAAGTAAATTCTTATCTACTGATGACATTGTCAGTAAATTTTATTTTTATCTTAATTCTTGTTTCTGCTCTATGTCATGCAGTTTGGAGTGCTATAATAAAATCAAGCAAGAACCCTTTATCGTTAATGGGTATAACGTCTGTCTTGGAAGTTACTATTTTTTTACCTTTAACATTTACTGTTCCATTTCCAACTTTAGAGGTTTGGTATTTTTTAATAGCAACCGTAATCATTCATGTCTTCTACAGACTAAATGTTATCTACTCATATAGGTACGGTGATCTCTCTTACATATATCCAATTTCTAGAGGAAGTTCATGTTTGTTTGTAGCGATCATTAGTATTTTATTTTTAAGTTCTGATATTAGTTTTGCTGGTTTTGTTGGAATATTAATTGTTTGTATTGGATTATTTTTAATTTCTTATTCTAAAAATTTATCTTTTAACTTCAGAGGTTTTGCTCTCGCAATATCAACGGCTATTCTAATTACTGCTTACACTTTAGTTGACGGGGTCGGGGTTAGACTTTCTGAAAATGGTTTTTCCTATATTTACTGGCTCTTCACACTTAATGGAATACCTTTACTAATTATTGGTTTGATCTCTAAAGATGGTTTACGAAAAAGAGAAACATACACTTTTAGATCTGGGATTGCTGCTGGTGTCTTTGCAACAAGTAGTTACGCAATTGTTGTTTGGAGTATGCAATTTATAGAAATAGCTTATGTCTCTAGTATTAGAGAAATAAGCATTGTGTTTGCTGCAATTATTGGAATGCTTTTCTTATTTGAGAAGAATGCAAAATCTCGAATAATACCTTCTATTTTAATAGTGAGTGGTATTTCGGTTGTTTATTTTCAAATTCTATAAGGAAAAAATATAGACTTTTTGCACGAAAATTTTATATGAATTTTATGACTGAGGATATTGTAGAAGTAGATCCAAAAACCGAAACTATCTCTTGCGATGGTGGTGAAGATGGTTTAGGACATCCCGCAGTTTATTATACCTTCAATAATGAGAACAAAATTGTTTGTGGTTATTGTGGTAAAATATTTATAAAAAAAGAAGAGTAGAAATGTACAAAGAATCTTGGGGTTTAAAAAGAATATGTCCAATGTGTAGTAAGCAATACTACGACTTAGGAAGAACCGAACTGGAATGTCCTGAGTGTGGTAAAGAAATTGAAGTTACTACCATGACTAGACCAAGACGTGGAAGAAAACCTGGAAGTACTAATGCTGCTCCTTTAACTAATCCTATTCCTCCAAAACCAAAAGAAAAAGATGATGATCTTGATATCGATAATTTGGATTTGGATAACAACGAAGACAATCTTGAGGATGATACTGTTTTATTAGAAGATGAAACAGAAATTGATCCAATAGCCGAAGGTATTAAGCCTAAAGAAGACGGCGAAGAAGAATACTAAAATTTCAATAAAAATTTAGAAGATGTTTAAGGTACTACAAAACACTTGGGCCCTTTTTTTTGGCTTTGCTTTAATTAGTCTTGGTCATGGTTTGCAAGGAACATTTATCGGTGTTCGTTCTGTTTTAGAAGGTTTTAGTTTTTTTGCATCAGGACTTATTATAGCTGGTTATTACGTTGGATACTTAACTGGCGCATTAACAATTCCAATTTTTTTACAACGTGTTGGTCACATAAGAGTTTTTGCTGCTTTAGCATCCCTTGCTTCTATCGCTATATTATTACACTCAGTATTTGTTCATCCCTATTCATGGATGTTTATACGAATATTAACTGGTTTAAGTCTTGCTGGAATTTATGTAATCATGGAGAGTTGGTTAAATGAAAAATCAACTAATCAAACTCGCGGTCAATTACTTTCCGTGTATATGATTATTACTTTTATATTTGTTGGAGCAGGACAATTTTTATTAAATTTAGGCGATCCAGCTAAAGTTGATTTATTTATTTTAGTATCAATCTTATTATCATTCGCACTTCTTCCTATTCTTTTATCTTCAACAGAACAACCTAATACAGAAAGTCCTAAATTTTTTTCTTTAAGAGAATTTTATACTGTTTCACCTTTAGGTTTTGTTGGCGCGTTAGCAACTGGTTTATCGCATAGTGCAGTTTTTGGTTACGGTGCAATTTATGCATCATCTATTAGTTTAAGCTTATTTGAAATTTCTCTGTATATGATGATTATAACGTCAGCTGGCGCTCTATCTCAATGGCCTATTGGATATTTGTCAGATAGAATTGATAGACGTGTTATTCTTATTGGTGTTTCTTTTATGGCTTCAGGTTTGAGTTTATTTTTTGTTTTTGCAAACTTTATGCCGCTAACATTATTCTTAATTTTTACTGGTCTTTTTTCAGTTGCATGTTTACCAATGTATTCACTTACAGTTGCTCATACAAATGACTTCTTACAACCTAATGAGATAGTATCAGCAAGTGCAACCTTTGGCATACTTATTGGTATTGGATCAATTATCGGACCTTTGTTTGTTTCTGGATTCATGGAAATTTTGGGAGCGGTGGGTTTTTATATCTATTTATTTTTAATACATGGAATACTAGGACTGTTTGGTTTGTATAGAATGACACAAAGAACTAAACCTCGAGATCTTGAATCACAATATAATCCTTTACCACGAAATATTAGTCCTGCCGGTATGGAAATGAACCCCGTTACTGAGCCAACTGAGGACGAGTAAGTCTTTTAAATATTCTGTGAAGTAATAAGAGGATAATTATTCCCATATAAATGACTGGTTCAGTTTTATCAGCACGAACTAAAACATAAAAATGCATACTAGCCAGAATGGCTACTGGGTAAATTAAATAATGAATTTTCTTCCATAATTTAAAACCTAATCGTTTAATCATATTGTTTGTTGAAGTGCTAGCAAGCGGGATTAAAAAAAGAAAACTTATAAAACCAAAAGTTATAAATGGTCTTTTTATAATATCTTGTATGATAAATTTCATATCTAAAAAATGATCTAAAACTATGTAAGTGGAGAAATGCAAACAAACATAATAGAAAGCAAAAAGTCCAATCATTCTTCGTAATACAACTATCGATTTTAAAGATTTAATATTTGATAGAGTAGTAATCATAAGAGTTATTATTATTAATCTGAGTGCCATTAGACCTAACTCATCCATTAGTTTTTCAATTGGATTTACTCCAAGATTCCCAGTAACAAATTGGTATGCCCAGAGTAGACTAGGAAATAGAATTAGGATAAATAAGACAGGTTTACTGCGGTTAAAATTTCTTGTTGAAAACATTCATTAATAAAATTTAGTCAAATCTAAATCTTTATAGAGATGTGCTACTTCTTCTTCATAGCCATTAAACATAAGTGTTTCTCTTCTTTTAAACTCTCCAATTCGTCTCTCTGTTCCTTGACTCCATCTTGGATGATTAACATTAGGATTAACATTAGCATAAAAACCATATTCCCAAGGAGCTAAAGTTTCCCAAGATGTTTCAGGTTGAGTATCTAAAAATCTAATTTCCACAATTGATTTAATTGATTTGAAACCATACTTCCATGGAACAACTAATCTTATGGGTGCACCATTTTGATTAGGCATTTCATGACCATACAATCCAGTTGCTAATATTGTTAAAGGATTCATTGCTTCATCCATTCGAAGCCCTTCTCTATATGGCCAAATAATTGTTCTTTTTTGTTGTCCTGGCATTTCTTCAGGTCTGAAGACAGTTACAAACTGAACATACTTTGCTGAACTTAAAGGTTCGGCCATTTTTATAAGTTCAGATAATTGAAAGCCTTGCCAAGGAATAACCATGGACCATGCTTCAACACATCTTAATCTATAAACCCTATCCTCTATTGTTACATTTGATAAAATTTTTTCTAAGTCAAATGTTTGAGGTTTTTTCACGAGACCATCTATTTTTATTGTCCATGGTCTAGGTTTAAAATTTCCAGAGTTTAAATGCGGATGTTTTTTATGAGTCCCAAATTCATAAAAATTATTATACGTTGTGATTTCTTCGTAAGAATTGAGTTTATCGTTCTCATTTAAATATTTATTATAAATTGAAGAATTATTATCATGATTAGCAAAAGCTGATGATGATACTGTTGCAAACAATGCACTTGCTATTGAGCCCTTAATAAACTTTCGTCTATTTAAATAGGTTTTATATGGTGTAATCTCAGAGCTTAAAATCTTCATAATTTAGATATATATTAATAAATCTAAAATTGTAGTAATGTTAAGAACATCTTTATCAAATCCATTTAAATTGTTAGTGTAAATCTATGAAAAATTTTTCGATCTTACTACTTAGTGTTTTCTTATTTTTATTACCTTTAAAGTTTGCATCTGCAGAAAAAGTTCATGGAATTGCAATGCATGGTACACCAAAATATAGCAATAATTTTACACACTTAGATTATGTTAATCCAAATGCACCTAAAGGCGGAACAGTAAAATTTGGATCATATGGTTCTTTTGATAATCTAAATAGAGTAGCTTTTAAAGGTTCTAAAGCTGCTGGACTTGGGTATGTTAATGATACGTTAATGAGAAGAGTATGGGATGAAGCATTCTCTCTCTATGGTTTAATAGCTGAAAAAGTAGAATTGCCAGAAGATAGATCGTCTATTACTTTTTATTTAAATTCAAATGCAACCTTTCATGATGGCTCACCAATAACACGCGATGATGTATTGTTTAGTTTAGAAACGTTTCAAACAAAAGGTACTCCAAATCAGAAAAAAACATATGGCAAAGTTATTAAAACTGAATTGATTGGAAATGATGGAATAAAAATGATTTTTGAAAATAATGAAGATAAAGAATTGCCTCTTATTATTGCGGGCTTTCTTCCTATCATTCCAAAAAAGTTTTATGAAAATCTTGATGTTACAAAAACATTTTTAGATATTCCTCTAGGCAGTGGTCCATACCAAGTTGATAGTCTCGATCCAGGCCGTCAAATAAAATACAAACGCGTTGAAAATTATTGGGCAAAAGATTTACCAGTAAATAAAGGTCTCTATAATTTTGATACAATTATTTATGATTATTACAAAGACTCAAATGTCTTAGTTGAAGCTTTTAAGGTTGGTGAATACGACTTTAGAAGAGAGTACAATGTTAAACGTTGGTTATCAGAATATGATTTCAAAGCTGTCCAGAATGGTGAGGTAATACTGACAGAAATGAATAACGATAGACCTGTTGGAATGAATGGTCTTGTGATGAATACAAGACGTGACATATTTAATAATAGAAATGTAAGACTTGCTTTAAGTTATGCCTATGATCATGAATGGATTAATAAAACGATATATCAAAATGCTTATGTGAGAACAGATAGTTATTTTGATAATTCACCATTAGCTTCTTCAGGCTTACCATCAAAAAATGAGTTAGAATTACTGAATGTATGGAAAGATGAAATTCCAGCAGAGGTGTTTACGGAATCATTTACTCCACCTATTACAGATGGCAGTGGTAATGACCGTAAAAATTTATTGAAAGCAAAAGAAATACTTGAAAAAGAGGGATGGTTTGTTGAAAATGGAAAACTGGTAAAAGATGAAAAAGAATTCAAGTTTGAGTTCTTGATTGTCAGTCCATCTGATGAGAAAATTGCCTTAGCCTATCAAAGTAATTTAAAAAAACTTGGCATTACAATGGATGTTAGAACTGTTGATTCATCACAGTATCAAGAACGTTTGTTAAGTTATGATTTTGATATGATTAAAAGATATTGGGGAGTCAGTTTAAGCCCAGGAAATGAGCAACAATTTTATTGGGGATCAGAAGTTGGTCAAAAAGATGGAAGCAGAAATTATCCTGGTATTAATAGTCCAGCAGTAGATGCATTAATTGAAAAACTAATTAGTGCAACAAATAGAGAAGAATTAACAACGGCGATCCACGCACTTGATAGAGTATTGTTATGGGGTCACTATGTCGTTCCTCTTTATCATAGCAACAAAGACAGAATTGCTTATTGGGATTTTTTTGAATACCCAGACGAAATTCCACTTTACGGAATTGTAATTGAGTCTTGGTGGATTAATAAAGATAAACAATAAAATAATTAATCAAATATTTTTATGAGTCATACAAGAGCTAACATACTCATGTTAATTGCCTCACTTATATGGGGAACAGCTTTTGTAAGCCAAACTACTGGAATGGGAGCCATAGGTCCTTTTACTTTTAGCTTTGGAAGATTCTTTTTTGCTTTTTTAACGGTAATTCCATTTGCGATTTATCTAGAACAACAAAATATTTTTAAAATATTAAGTGATAGAAAAAAAGTTTATCTTTGTTTGGCTACAGGTTTTTTTCTTTTTGGTGGTATGGGGCTTCAACAATACGCTTTACAAAAATCATTAATATCAAATGCTGCTTTTCTTAGCACTCTTTACGTTCCCTTTGTTGGAATAATTTCAAGATTCATAATTAAAAAACAGGTACACTGGATTATCTGGATTGCCATTTTACTTTGTTTGTATGGATCATATCTTTTGTCCTCTAATCAATCAGTTGAAATTCAACAATCAGATTCACTATTGTTTATTGCAGCTTTGTTTTTTGCCTTACATATTATTTGTATCGATATTTTTATGAAAGAACTTAACAGTCCTTTTTTATTTGGTAGTATTACTTTACAAACAAATAGAGTTTTCCGAGACCCATCAGCCTGGTACCATATTGTTTTAACTGTTGATTCTACTAATCAAATTTCTTCTGACAGAATTAGAATGTATGTTAATGGACAAAGAGAAACAAGTTTTTCAAGTTCTAGTAATCCATCTCAAAACGCCGATACATATATTAATAAAAATGGCAGCACATTGTATATTGGAAGATTACATAGTTCGGCTTCTCA
>JAYJLX010050970.1:0-11476 GCA_036873525.1 Chalinula nematifera | reverse complement strand
CCATTAAAAAGAGTGCATGACTACTAGTCCAAAAATATATATAAACTTAGTTTTAGCTCACCAAACCTGAGAAAAAAATAGTTTGTAGCAAAATCTCTAATTACAGTATGTATAATTATACGTAAAACATGGCACACAAGAATTTTTTTTTTTAAAAAAAGGGGGTGGGAACTTGAGATAGTAATAAATCTTGGAGCTGGAGGCTAGATTGGGAATAGACATGTGCAACAGGGGTGAAGAAGAATGCTTAGAATGTGAATTCTATTGAAAATGTTGCAATTACCTAAATTTCATCATTTTTTTGTTAATGCAGTATTTTGCTGATCAAATTCATTGTGTGTGGCTGTCAGACAATCACGTTATGTTCAAGCCTCCTGATTCAACCCACGTCATATCAGCTAAACTAGAACAAGTGATTAATAAAGACGCTGTGCAGAAGTATCTAGATGAAGTTGGTTCTATACCACACATACAAAGAACTGTAAAAATGGAACCAACAAAGGACTTACGAATTCAGTAAATTAATGATACAGAGTATCTACATCATGTTTGACCAGACCGGCCACATCAAGTAGACACAGAAGGACCAGTCCCCACAACATTAAATTATTTTTAATGTACATAAAACTATATTATATTTATCTTTCAGCAAATCAATTGAGTTTATGATTGTTTTTGACCAAAAAAAAAACAAAACAAGTTTTTAGCTTATTTTCAAGTCACCACAAATAAAATCATCAAGTAGTTGATACACATATACATTGTCATCTTCATCATACGTTATTTCAAATTCATTAGTGTCAGTTATCCTATTATAACACCACTGTACCATTTAAGTTGACTGCCATCCTCTTCAAATCGATGTTGAGTTTGCTTTCCAACAAGGAGTCGAGGTTGATTCACAAACGTGTCTTCAGTTATTGAAGGGACCTGTGTCATCACTTTCAGTGTTCAATCCATGAGTGCTTCGTCCCAGTAGCTGAAGGAGGTACTTCGGTTGTATGTGCAGAAGAAAGCGTAGTCGAAACTGGCTGGACAGAGCGGCTCGCAGAGTAACATGAATCTTCAGATGCTAGCTTACATCCTTCAACTGTTCAAATGACAAACTCCTACCATTACGAGAAAACTTAAATAAGCTTGCATCACCAGTTTGCTGTAGAATATAACGTCGATAGTTAATCTGTAACTTGATGGTATCTACTTTATCCTTTTTAGTCTTAAAATCACCAACCTTCTCTTCGATTTCAATCACACTTTCCTACTCTTTCAATTCCTTTGATGAACTTCTCCCTACTTGCTTCTTTTCTAACTTCTTTACGTGCGACATCCTTTTGCTTCTGCACCATTGCATTTTCTACCCTACTACCAATCTTTTCTTGACGAATTTTATGTTGAGCTCTAGCTACTGGAACTCGTTTTCGAGCAACTTTGAGAAGCTTGCATTTGCTTTCTTAGTCCAACCATAACGACGTTTTGTTTTGGCGATACATCATCAATGACTCTATGGCAATTAGCTTAGCATTCGGCTTTTAAATGGCAAAATCTCGCTCTGCAGATGTATTTGTAGTTAGAACACTGGTAACATCTTGTAGAT
This sequence comes from Chalinula nematifera, assembly GCA_036873525.1. Taxonomy (NCBI): domain Eukaryota; kingdom Metazoa; phylum Porifera; class Demospongiae; order Haplosclerida; family Chalinidae; genus Chalinula; species Chalinula nematifera. The sequence continues at coordinate 9,882 of JAYJLX010050970.1, read as the reverse complement.
CCACTACATTCTCTGATTGGGTGTGGTGTACACCTCCTGTAAGATGATCCAATAATAAACGTTGAGTTGTGGTTGAAAATCACTTGAACAAAAACTGAAGCAGTTGTGTGAGCACATCAAATTCTGCACAAGGGGCTATGAGCTCCGACCACACCTCATCTGTGTGTACAACAAAACCTTCTCCTAGCAAAGCCTCTCCAGTCACCACTTCACGAGCATCATTAGACCATGTATCAAACTTCTTTTTAACGGCACAGTACACAGAACCCATTCCTAGCACAGACATATCCGACTGGCGAAGCATCCTCCACAATGGTCCAGTTACGATTGTATGTACGAAACCAAGAGCTCTACTTCCAGCCAAGTATATAGGGTTCTTTACGTCAATATGCACAGCTTTTAGGAGAAGGTTAGCTCCACTACCCTGGACAGTTTCAATGAATGTATTTTCGTAGGTAGCAGCATCATAGAAAACTACATTGAATCGATTCCCAACGAAACCGTGCTAAGGGAATAGTGTGGATTCCTTGTTTCTTTAAATATGTCTGAAACAAAAACAAAGCTTCCACATTGTTGGGACCCTTTATGGTGGAAAGCTTTGCAGGATGTCCTAATTAATCTTTGCGTACCTGATGAGCCCATTTTTATTTCTTGCTTCATTTCAGTCTCCCATAGTTTTAGTAATTCTTCTGTACAGTCTGCTAGACCAGTTATGTAGTGTAAGCCACAATAGAAATTGTTCATAGTTGATAAATGCTCTTGTTCTAGTTCTGTCATATCATTCCAGTTGTCAGCAATACTAGGTAATATTTCTGATCTATAGTCGTGTAACATATCAGCAAAGCGTTTCTCAGCTGCATGCCTATCTCATTCTATTCTTTTAAGGACCCAGATATGGCATTTTCACCTAGATGTTGTCCAACACTGTCTATGTCTTCGAAAACCTCTTTCAATGTATCTAATGAATCTTGAGAAGATCTGAAAAAAATGTGTCGAGTGTATGTCTCACATGATGACGAACTATTAGTATCAGGGACACGAACATCAAAAGCTTCATAATGCACACCAAATTTTGTTGTCCCATCTGTTTGTAAAGTACTAAAGCCGTCAAAATCTGTTAATGATTCACCAAGTTGTGCTTGCAGGACTACTCCAGCATCATTTGACATGTTAAACTATAACTCGGCAAATGTTCAATGGATTGGTGAGAAATGTTTTTAAAAACACATCGAATAATTGGAGCAACATTACGTACACCAACATTTAATGACAACAATTCATAAACACACGCTCTAACATCATCTGTGTATTTACCATCCTTAAGAGTAGTGACTTCATTCTCTAGAAGTGAGTCTACTGTCTCTTTCATTTCAGCATTTTCTAAACTGAGACTTAATAGATCATCCTTCATATTTTTGAACTTCAACACGAAGTTGACTAGTCTTTCTAGAGTCACAATCTTTCAGGGTACTACTTTTTTGTCGCCAATAGAGTGCACGATGTTGACTCGATCTAAAGTAGCTTGACTGTGCAGTATTTAGCTGGCTTTCATAATTCTAATCAGTACGTCTTGTTGATGGAGAATTTTTTCTTCACGCCGTTATCTTTTATTCGCATTTCGGGTATTAGCATATAGCTTTTGTTGTAGTGCCTTGTATTTGTTACCAGCACTAGTTGAGTGGCTTTCCATTCTTGTAGGAGCCCGGTGTTGCTTGTGTACTAAAGGGCTGAAGGTAATAAATTCTCCATTCCGATAATTGTAACCAAGCCTTGGCAATGAATATTCTAAGAAGTAGTCGGCTTGTGTGTCTGTGTGTTTGTGTGTGTGTTACCACATAATCTCTGTGAATACTTGATGGTAGAACTTCACTGACACTCCATTGAAGGCGCTTGATGTCGATAATTCCACGACTTTAAAGAATTTATGGCAAAGATTAAGACTAAGATCTTCCAGTATTTTGATCGATAGTTATGCTGATAGCCATTTTTTAGACCGCGCCCTTGAGCACATGTATTTTATTGTAAGAATTTGTATTGTCAGTCAGGCCAGTCACGCCTACTTCAATTTTATTTTTGATTGAACACGGCCTCTTGGATGCTCGCTTGAATGGTTGTGTTAAAAGTTTGTTCAAGGCCCTAATCTTAAATTTTTCTTTACTTCTCATCCTTTGCTAAAGTACTTTTCAGTGATTGGGAGTTTTTGAATTAGTGTTACAAGGCTGAGGACGAAACTATATTATGTGTAAAACTTGATGGTCTGCTCTAGAAGTTTACTACATGCTTGTAAGAGTCCATTTGACTGTTTTAAGTGTGAATGATTGTTGTTGAAATAGAATGTATATGTGTTGCGTTATTGTAAAGTGCTTGGAGTGTGTGTGTGTGTATGTGCCAGACTATGAATGCATTTCCTGGTGTGAGATAAAGCGGTGTTGTCAAATTACGTTGGTTTTGATTGAAATGAATATACATGCATAACCACGAGGGTTCAGCACTTTAGTGCTTTCTCATTTTTCTATAGCAATCAAAACATCCCGATTTATCCTCCACAGTGCACACTGTGTCAATAATAACAATATTGAGATTGATTTACCAAACAATGAAAAGGTTTGTTACTAATCATGCATATATTATACAGCAATGTGCCTCATCAAGCACGTGCATGTGTTGTAGAGATACACATAGAACAGATTGGTTCTATCCCACAATAGTTGCACAGCTGCTTACAATACTTGACAACTACTATGGAAACCAGGCTTAAGGGCATACATGAATATTTTTTTACAGCAGCCTGCAAGTGATGATAAGCAACAGTTCCACTACAAGTGAAGATTTTGCGAATGATAACAGTGATAGGACCGATGACGTTGATGAAGGAGACAAAGATTCTTTTTATGTCCCCTCTCCTCAATGTGCTCTGACACGCAAGAACCTCAGTCCTGTATCAGCACTCCCTCATCAATTAGCGGTAATACGTCTTGATAAGATAAGTGGTTTTATAGATGCCACTAATAGGCTCGATCATGTGTTGCCCCTTCATGTACAGGGCAACTTGTTCTTTGTGCAGGAGGTTTGGGAGGTACTTGTAATGTAACTTACATATGTGAAGGGTGTGAATTCCATCCTTTATGGGGTCAGACGTAAATGGTAATATAGTTGCATCCGTAACTGTAGCTGCTATAATACCTGGTTGCTTGTTTGCAACGCATTACAAATTTATGAAGCTTGCCCTTGGTATTGATATTTAAACACAAGAGATGCTGCAAGAAATGTGCACAGAAGCTAAAAATGATAAGAAACAATTAAATGAAACAGAATTAGGTTCATGGAAACAGGCTGTAACCTGTGCTGATGGGGTTTGGCAAACGCACGGTTTTCATGCCAAAAATGGTACTTTCGGTCTCTGTAACTACCATAACGCTTTATTATATTACAAGCACCTTTGTCAAAGAGGTTCTGACAAAGTTATTAACGAACCTTTATATCAAGGCAATCAAAGTCTATGGAGGGATACGCTGCACGTGAAATAATGCAGGTAGCAAAACAGGAAGGGATGAATATTGCTGTGCAGTGGCAAGATTGTGATGCATCGTCAGCCAAAAGCATGAAGGAGTGTTTTCCAGACTGTCAGGTAATGATTTGCGGGGGACATGCTGCTAAGAACCATCTTAAAAGCTTACAAACTTATGCAAAATTGAAATGCTAGTTTTGTCAAAAAGCATAGCGAAAAATTCTCAAACATTTCGACTGTTACCTGCCATTGTAAAACAAATGATAAAAAAGGTTGTGATCTGATGCTTTTGTTAACCTTTTTTTATTTATTTTAAAGGACTCACAGTCCTCAGTAGAGTTTGCTACAACATTGAAATGCCTTCCAAAACATGCACGTAATATACATGAGTGGGAGAACGGTAAAGAGCAGTGTTGCGTGTTTCATCCGCTACAAGTGGTACCTGTAAAAAAGGGGAAGCGCTCTCTTGTAGCGGGAAAGATTATACCACTAAGTACAAACTCACATGCGAGTTTCACTCCTTAATGTACGAGATAGAATGTGATAATTGCGCTTTTATGGCTGATAGCGTGATTCATCCGATTTTTAAACGAGGTCATTCCAACTGGCTGGAAGCGTCACATAGCGTCATGATTCACTTTAGGACGTAGCACTACAGCAGCTTCATTATAAAGTTTCAACGAATCTTGCTTTGCTACAATCAAACATGACGTATATGTGGTACAAGAGAGGTAAAGAGTACCACTGGATACTGGACTTGTATAAGTGCTTGGGATTGCCTTTGTATGAGGGAATGGAAGAAGCTTATGCTGAGGTTTATGTCCAGAGAAAACGAGGATTAGACAAAGTATAGGAAAGTAAGGTTAAGCGAAGTAGAATAAAAAGCGAACAAAGGCAAAGGATAGTTATGACGTCATGGAAATGTACAGGGTGAGAGAAGGTGAGAAACAAGTAGTGAAAATTAGAAAAAAAGAAATCGCAAAAAATTGACATACCCGTTGAAGACACTGCTGACGATCTAGTATGGAATAGTAATGATGATATAATGATGATTATGATGATGAGTTTTATGAGGATGACGTTTATTATGACATCGAAGATGAGGCATTATGTATTTGTGGTGATAATATACATAGAGGACACAAATGTGACTGTCCCCAGACTCACTGTGGCAATACAGATACAATAGTAAGACAGACTATGGTATGCTGCGAGGGAGAAGACTGTTGGTCCTGTATTGGGCTCAATGAAGCTCCTAAAGAAGACTTCTGGTATTGTGACGAGTGCTTGGAGAAAATGACTCGGGTCAGTCTGGGTTCAAGTGTGCATACTATCGAACTTGATGGTAAATGAAATCACGATGACAGTGCGGATCAGGATTCATTCATCCCAGATGGAGAACAGTATTGCACTTGTCGGGGTGAGGAGTCATCAGATATGGTATGTTGCGATGGTTCCAACTGTGCTGTTGGTTGGTATCACTTCGACTCTGTGGGTTTAAGTTGTCCTCCGACAACCAAAAAATGGTTCTGTAGCTCCTGTTTAAAAGTAAAAAAAAAACAAACCATTAAAACTGCAGATGAAAGTGTTACTATTACTAAAGTAACACAAGCTGAAATGGTTTACCATATCTGGACCACTACCGAGTGATGAATGGATGTGTGCGACTATATAAAAATGTGGAATCGACAAAACACTCACAGCGAATTAGGCCAGTTACTTGTCCTTCAATTGCACCTCATGCGCGGGACAGAGTAATGGGGATGGTAACTGTTTATTTCGTGCCTTATCCAAAGGTGTTGGTGGTACCGAGGCTAATCATCTAGCGTTACGAAAAGCTATGGTGAACTTTATGACACATAAGGGTAATGCTTATTGATGTGCAACGTCTATACGGTTTGTTGACGAATCGCTTTCTCAGCCCATTGACACAGTAAAAACGTACATAAACAAAAGTAAGATGGATAAAAATGGCTGGGGGACAGATAAGGAAATACATTTTATAGCCTGTATGCTACAAATTAATATATTGGGCAGTGTTATAGCGAAGGAAAAGCTGAAAGAAGATGGGTAAGATACCGCCCACTTTTCCACAATTCTAGTTGTATGGATAAAAGCTGTTTCAAAATGTATGTGTTTCATAATGCTGATCATGTTGTTCCTAAGGTTGATTGAAAGGTTTATTTTTATGATGATTTCTTTTTCTGGTGATAATGTTTTGTGTTCTAATATGCAAGGATCCACAAATTGAGCTGGTTGGCTCCCCACTTTCAAATGGTCCTTTGCTTGTTCTGCTGTCTGTGTAAACGAGTTATTTATTTGTTTCAGACTTTTATGGTGGGCCCCCAAGTAACCATATGAACTGCCTTGGTCCAACAGTTCTGAAGTTACTATGGGATATTTGTGTATGTCAGGACCACATCTGTGATACATCCCACTCGACATGCTGAGAAACCATGATATACAGTAGCATTAATTTAAGCAAGTTTTCCATACTGTACCTGTACAAATTATTTGTTTAAATATTCTTCCTTATGCACATATAGATAAAGACATGTACTCGAAGATGTATACCCTTTTTATCTTGATAGTGTATGTGGAATTCATCATTCTGCCATGATAGATCGTATACAGTATTTCACTATGTATGTCTAATGCAGTGCACGTACATACAGTGTATACTGTTTGAGTGTTAATTTTCTTTCTCTTTATTAGATAAAATTCCATATCAGACTGATAATTTACTGTATACGTAGGTAAATGCATACATAAGAATTGTATAAAGGATTTAATTTTTTTTAATACGTACATGTAGATTGTTCCATATCGCTGTGCTGTACCTGACAGCCTATCATTATAGCCTCTCTAATACACCAGCACACTACCCTCTCCATGTATACCTTTATTCACTCGTTTAACTTTTTATGTCAACCTCCCTTCAGCCAGTGTACGAGGAACCATATGTGTACCCAGCCTCGAACCCTCTCTTATAATCCTTGTCAAAGGTATATATACATGTTTGTTGTATCGTACACACATGAATGAAGACTCGTTGTCCTGTACATGTACATGTATGTGTGACAATGTCATAAGCTGTTTTTGTTCAAATGTGACTTCTTTTACTGTAATATTGAGAAGTGTACATATTACATGAACTAATTTATTCCTGTTATCTACAATATTATCTTCCCAAACGTACAGCTAGGGCTTTTGGATACAATACTTTTATCTTGTACATGTATTGTATACTGTAGATATTATCATTATAAATTTGAAGAGTCAATAAAGAGGTAATACTGTACATGTATATAGGTATGTTGTACACAAGACTCTGTACATTATGATGTACTGTTTTGAATGCAATCTTTAAAAAGTGCATAATACATTGGAAGCTTTCTTCTTGTTCTGCATGTACAACCTATCATGCTGTCTGATTCTGATGACGAGGTTTTGAAATATTATTATACTATACATTCAGTATTATTATTGAAGGCCATGCAAGTCAGTTAGACGGTGATTCTATTGTTAAGGTGATTCATTCTTTAAAAAAACTTTAACCATTTTTTAAAAAGTATTGCATTTAAATTAATAGAACTCACTTGGATAAGATGTGCAGAGGTGCTATGTAATCGTTTCCGTACTGGATGATCTATAGTGAGCTAAGCATTCGAATTCTAATTAATACACAACTGTATGTATAACACTACCATAAGTAAACACTATGTATACTTACGACGTATGTTCTTCTTATAATACACAACTGTATGTACAAGTATAACACAACCATAAAATAACACCAGGTATACTTACGACATGTTCTTTATTTGGCTGTATCCATAGTGAGCTAAGCATCTAACCAACTGAATTCTAGTTAATACACAACTGTATGTAAACACTACCATAAAAAACACTAGGTATACTTACGACGTATGTTCTTTATTTGCTGTATGCATAGTGAGCTAAGCATCTAACCAACTGAATTCTAATTAATACACAACTGTATGTATAACACAACCATAAAAAACACTAGGTATTCTTACGACGTATGTTCTTCTTTATTTGCTGTATCCATAGTGAGCTAAGCATCTAGCCAAATAAATTCTAATTAAAACACAACTGTATGTACATGTATAACACAACCATAAAGGTATAATTACGACATATGTCCTTTATTTTGGTGTATGTATAGTGAGCTAAGCATCTAACAAACTGAATTCTAATTAAAACACATCTGTATATATAACACAACCATAAAAAAACACTAGGTGTACTTACATCGTATGTTCTTCTTTATTTGCTGTATCCATAGTGAGCTAAGCATCTAACCAAATGAATTCTAATTAATACACAACTGCACTACCATAAATAAACACTACGTATACTTACGACGTATGTTCTTCTTTACTTGCTGTATCCATAGTGAGCTAAGTATCTAACCAAATGAATTCGAATTAATACACAACTGTATGTATAACATAACCATAAAATAACACTAGGTATACTTCCGACATATGTCCTGCTTTATTTTGGTGTATACATAGTGAGCTAAGCATCTAACCAACTGAATTCTAAGTAATAGACAACTGTATATATAACACAACCATAAAAAACACTTACAACGTATGTTCTTCTTTATTTGCTGTATTCCATAGTGAGCTAAGCAACTAACCAACTGAATACTAATTAATACACAACTGTATGTATGACACTACCATCAATAAACACTACGTATACTTACAACGTATGTTCTTCTTTATTTGCTGTATCCATAGTGATCTAACCAAATGAATTCTAATAAATACACAACTGTATGTATAACACAACCATAAAATAACACTAGGTATACTTCCGACATATGTCCTTCTTTATTTTAGCCTCTCTAATACACCAGCACACTCCTTTATTCACTCATCTATGTCAACCTCCCCTCGGCCAATGTACAAGGAAGCATACTGTGTACCCAGCCTCAGTGTGTAAACCCACTACGTCATCCAGTTCACATGTACTGTCAAAGGTATATACACATGTTTGTGGTATATCGTAATGAAGACTGTACATGTAAATGTACGTGTGAAAATGTCATAAGCTGTTTTTGTTCAAATGTAACTTGCAATATTTGAGAAGTGTACGTATTACATATATATTGGAACCAATTTATTCCAGTTATATCAGTAGCCTATAATGTCATCTTCCTAAATGTAGTTACAAGGCTTTTAGATACAATACTTTTATCATGTACAAGTATTGTATACTGTAGATATTATCCAGTATAAATGTGAAGATTCAATAAAGAGGTGGTACTGTACATGTATATATGCAAGACTCTGTACGTTATGACGTACTTTTTCGAACACATGTGATTTCTTTCACTAAGTGGAAAAGTGCATATTACATTGGAACCTTTCTTCCTGTTCTGCATGTACAACCTATGATGCTGCGCTCTCCTGATTGTGATGACGAGGTTTTGAAATATTATTATACTGTACATTCAGTATTATTATTGGAGTCAAATACAGGATTGCGTCAGTTAGACGGTGATTCTAATGTTAAAAGTGTGTACAGGAATTATAAAATAATATCTATATTAGATTCACCAAACAGATTTGGTAATGTATACCAGTATACAGTTGTTTGTAACAGTCAGTATTGGAGCTGTAATGTGGTGTGTCTGTAACTAAAGAATCAAAAGAGGGCAAGAGTTATATTGAAAACTGTTTTTGTGGATTATTTTATTAGTAGAAGCTACCTAATTGACCAGGATGAAGCCCAAAACGTGTACAGTGTGGATGTGTCAACTACATTTGTTATCAAAATTTCTTTTTGTTCAAATTTCTTTTTTTTCCCTCTACGATAGGGTCCCCCCCATGGGTCCACCTCACCGTGGTGGGGGGTGTACGGCATACAATAGTATGCTGGCCAACGGACCCCAAGACGAGGTTTCTCAGGCTCTGAGACAAGCAGGTACATGTACATGTAAATACAAATACATTATGGTACACTGTACAAAATCAGGGTATATAAAAAGTTGTGTATGTTATCATTGTAGACCGGGAAACAGTTGGTTTGCCTGTATTACTATCCTTTCAGTATGTAACAACAGTCTAACATAATTACATGTATTGACACATTCACCTTCCACATGATTATGCACTTGCATTAAACTTACAATTCACAAAAATTATTCTTTGCAGTAATCTTTACGACAGTCTAAAGAGGCTGTACAATATGGCTGATTGTTTTTGTATACAACGGGTAATACTGTAGTCAGAAGTTCATAATATACTAATATCAAGAGTGGGAGAGTGTCTAACCAGTGATACCTCTGTAGAAACACTGTATACAAAGTAACGTGACCGGAAGTCACGTTTTGCCTC
>JAYJLX010050959.1:0-11478 GCA_036873525.1 Chalinula nematifera | reverse complement strand
AGCGCTGGGAGGGAGGGAGCGGACAGCGCTGGGAGGGAGGGAGCGGACAGCGCTGGGAGGGAGGGAGCGGACAGCGCTGGGAGGGAGGGAGCGGACAGCGCTGGGAGGGAGGGAGCGGACAGCGCTGGGAGGGAGGGAGCGGACAGCGCTGGGAGGGAGGGAGCGGACAGCGCTGGGAGGGAGGGAGCGGACAGCGCTGGGAGGGAGGGAGCGGACAGCGCGGGGAGGGAGCGGACAGCGCGGGAGAGAGCGGTCAGCACGGGGAGAGAGCGGTCAGCGCTGGGAGGGAGCGGACAGCGCGGGGAGGGAGCGGGCAGCTTGGGGAGGGAGCGGACAGCATGGGAGGGGACATAATGGTGAAATATTTTAGAAGAATGTCAATTAATTAAAAATTAATAATCAAGTTACCAGTACAACAAAACTTTGTCAACACTATGAGAAACATGTCTCAATATTAGAAGTTAATGGGTTTAAACGGCAACCAAATGTATTATTGTAACAGTTCAACACAATCCTCTCTTTGCCCACCATCTAATGACAAACGAATATTGGTTATTATATAATGTTAAAGTGATGGACATATTGGTGTAGTGTATACCGTATACTGGTGCATCATACCTGTTGTATTTTAGTTTCAGTATCGTGAGTATAGCCCAGTAAATGACATATTCCATGTGTTACCAATATCTGATAAATCAATTACAAAAAAAGATTAAGAGGCCATAAAATTAGTGCATGTAACACTATATCAGGCTGAAGTAACAACCTAATCTGTTACGTATATCTAGTGTTTGTCATGGTATTTTTGACATCAGTGGATGATGCATGTTTTATGTCCACGCCGTTCGTCATTGCTGTTCCCTGACTGTAGTAATATCGCTGATAGTCTGGTTTTTTTAATGAAAGTGCTTTTTTTCAATGATATAGACCACTCCAAGCAATCATTACTTGACATGCATGCCTAAACTAGTGGATCCACGCAGTCTGTATACGTATAGACGGCATAATAGGCACCATAGACTATAGCAATTTATCAGATGGTTAATTGCTGCATTTGATCATTTTTTCTTTATCAATACAGCTTCTTTTCATCACATAACATTTTCAACAGTTAAAAGAATATAGTTTATTCAATTAGAGCAGATCAATTATCCTTTTCTTGACTCCTATAGCCTTTGAAGGCATTTCAATGCTGATAATGAAGGATTTTCGAAAATATGGCAAAGATTGAAACAAAGATCTTAAGTTTGAGTACGTACTAAATAGTTGCCTGCATGGTAAAGCACATACTAAAATTACATACACATGAAATATGTTAGAAGAATGTCAATTAATTAAAAATTAATAATCAAGTTACCGGTATATAACAAAACTTTGTGAACACTATGAGAAACATGTCTCAATATTAGTAGTTAATGGGTTTAAACGGCAACCAAATGTATTATTGTAACAGTTCAACACAATCCTCTCTTTGCCCACCATCTAATGACAAACAGATATAGGTTATTAGTGTTTATGTGATGGGCTTATACTGGTGTAGTATACTGGATACTGGTCCATACCTGTTGTATATTAGTTTCAGTATCGTGAGTATAGCCCAGTAAATGACATATTCCATGTGTTACCAATATCTGAAAAATCAATTACAAAAAAAGATTAAGAGCCATAAAATTATAGTGCATGTAACACTATATCAGGCTGAAGTAACAACCTAATCTGTTACTTATATCTAGTGTTTGTAATGGTATTTTTGACATCAGTGAATGATGCATGTCATAACTAACAATTAATCTGTCCATGAGTTCCGCCCCTTCCTCCTTGCATTGACTACTTATGTATGGCAAATTAAGGATGATGTCACCAAGATTATAGTCACATTCCCGTTCCAATACTGGAAGTCTGGAACCTGGTATAAGACTCTAATCAAGAGAGAAGATTGATTGTAATTGTATTAAAATCACTGATTCATTTTGATGAACCTCATGATATGGAAAAGATAATACGTCAGTGGGCGTGTCTTGGTTACGATATTTGAGGTTAAATTGCTGCATTCTCTGGTTGCTAACGCAGATTATACTTGTATCAAATTTTCCTGCACCAAACACATTCAGCAGAAAGCAACAACGCATTTTAAACATATTCTCATTGAATAATACACTCCTCTGGAAGTTTCTTAACCACACTGGCATATTGGAACAGGCTAGAAATCCACGTAAATAAACGGAATTCCGTATTCTAACTACCCACGTGGACTCACAATGTCAGGTAAGAGCTGCTTTATTTCAAGTCTGATTCTCCAGTTGTTATTCATTGTTACTGAAATAGATGTGAAATCGTTGAAGAAACAGAAACTGCTTCACAAGATAAAAGCGCAACGGAGGCTAAAAAGAAGACTGAAATCTTCATTATCCGTATTACTGAGAAAGGTAAACTCAAGGGTAGACGTCTTCATAGTACCCATAGCCCGGGCACCATATTCATTAGTATGTATTCATTATTACAGATTACTACACTGACTGATGCTTTCAAGTATGAAGCAGCAATGTTGTTAATCAAGGACGGCCTCGCATCTCATCCCAATAACATCCAGTTGCTCGAAAAAGGGGGTGTGGCTGCCCTTGAGCTAGGCCAGGCTGATATAGCTTATTCAATATCCTTTTATTAATTAAATACCCATATCCTCTTAGGTATGGCTTAATTTCATGTATTAATAGTTGTACCGTGGAACCTTGTGTTGGATGACATCCCCTGGGAGTTGGAACCGTTTAGAAATGTATTTGTTAAGAGGTTCCAGAGATTAAGATGTATTATGCATAGTTAACAATAAAGCACTAGGACATTGCGGAAGGCACTAGAATAGATATTAAATTGTTGTATTCTGCCATTTCATCTACATCAAGATTACAGAAAATAGCTAGAACGTTTTGGTGTGTCAAATATTGTGTATTAGTCCTACCTTAGTGTCATGTAGAGAATTAAAGAAATTCCCTTTATATAGGCAATGTGTTCTTTGAAAGAGGTTCCATTGTATTTGTTGATCAATCTATAAAATTAATGTGTGAACCATAATTGTATTGTCAATGAATTTGTTTTTTTCTTTGACTTATTTCCCCACACTATTTCACTGATGCTGTAAAGTTATCACCTGATAAAGGACCCTCCAAATATCTTTACCTTGGTCAATTAACTTCGGGGGCAGAGGCTGTTGACTACCTATTGAAAGGAATAAATCTCCTCACTGCAGAGATGGCTTGCAAAGGCCAGCAGGCCTCTGGGTGCTGTGGCAGCAATAGGACATCACTTGATGTGTCGTCAGCATATTGTAGTATAGCTGAGATATATCTGACTGATGAATGGTAGGTGGGGCGTGTTATTGACAGGGAGCTTTGTATTGAGGGGGTATACAGTAGGAACCTCTCTATTGTGGACACCATTGGGCCAACGTAAAGTGTCCTGTCCTGGCTATAGAGGTGTCCTCATTTCAGAGGTAGTTTAATATGGAAAAGTGTGCTGTTGGGAACTCAGATAGTGTCCTCATTACAGAGGTGTCCTTATTTCAGAATCTCCTCATTAAAGAAGGTTCACTGTACATACCTTTTAACACTAATGCTTTCCTATATAGATAGTATATGTATCCCCTGCCCCTCTCTCTGTCTCCCCACCCCTTCCTTAGTAAATAGGATATGCGGGCCATATAGTGTTTATATGCATGCGCACCATGAATATTTACCGGTAATTCCTGGATTATTATGTATCTGATGAGTAGTATTATCATGTAGAAAGATAATATTCAACACTACAATTGTATACATGGATGATGTTTGAGTGCGGTGAGTACATGTGTGTGATTTTCCCTTTATATACTTCCCTGCAACCGTTCCTTCTTTTTTTTTTTTTAATACTGATTATTACAATACCTGTAGTGTTGGAAAAATAAAAATAGGAATTCATTTATTTCTATCAATAAACAATTGAATACTGATAATTGTGGACTATATCATTGAAGCATGTAGATATTTTTATGAAAGGGAGCCTCAGTAGCTCTGAAAGAGACATTGAGAATTAGTAATAATTATTGTTCTTTTGCAGTTTTAGTGAGTTGGCTGATGAAGAATGCCTCAAATATTGTCAGTTGGCTATATCATCCTGCCCAGACAACCCTGAGGCTCACCAAGTTATGGCTAGTTATCTTTTGAGTAAAGACAAAAAAGAGGTCCTACACAAAATATTGTATTGGGTATAACTATCAGTGAGTTTATTGTGTTATTATATACTTGGCTTTAGGAAGCCCGTGATGCTTTATGCAAGGGAGTAGACTTATGGCTGAGAGATACACTCGATAGTGACACTGAAGAGGATGAAGTTAGTAGGTGTGGTCTTGGTTATTGGGCATGTGACTTTATTATATATGCAATAGAATAGTTCAGTAGCTGTGATGCCTTCATTTGAATCAAGAGTAAACTGTGTCAAGCTATTGATAGAAGTAGAAGAGCTCCAGGTATAGTTACATAATGGATGGGTGAAGGATGCATATTGTGCTGGTATAGTTATAATAATGTATTTACTAGCAATAGAGGAGGTATTCTTTATATTATGGAGATGTATATGCAATACGTAATTAAATGACGAGAGACTGAGTGAATTTTATGCTTATGGTTTTTATGCATTCCATTTGTTTTGTAGAAGGCTAAGCTGATCTTAGAGGTTTTAGCTAGGGAAGATGATGAAGTGCTGGTTGTATCATATCTAACTGGTTGGTGCTTGCATCTTGAAGGAATGAAAAAAGAAGCTAAAACTCATTTTGCTAATGTTGTGGAGGTATTAATAATATAGTACATGCCGAGCATAGCTGGATTACTGTATTGTAAAGTGTTTGATGTAAAGTGTTGTTTTTTTTGTGCAGATGAGTGAAAAGTATGGTTGCGATGAAGAGGACATGATAAAGCACTGTCAAGAACTTTTGGAAGAACAACTTGAAACAACTGAATTACTGAAGAGTGAAGACTAGATTTAATAAAATTATTAACTGTTGGTTAAATAAATTAATATTATAAGGGCGTGGTCTGATTAGTGTTGCCTAGTAACTAAAAGCTGTTTATTATTTTGCCACAATCCTTTTTGTCGTTTTTGATTTTGGTGGGAAAGAATGGGAAGCAATGTGGCCGCAGAGGTCGCCAAGGCAGGCAAGATTGCCTCTCAGTACTTCGAAAAGATAGACAAGAGTTTATTACATCACGCAGATGTTCTGAGAAACACGGATTGGCTGCTTTGCTCAGGCAGTTCTAAATCAAAAGACGACATACCTCAAAACACACAGCCACAGATACTACTCGAAGGCAAGCTATATTGTGATCTTACATAAAATCCTGGGGTAAATGTGTATTATTATGTGTGTGTTTTCAATCTGCTACACTAGGTTTATCTCGGCCGGATGAAGAGAACTGCTACGTGATAGCTATCCCTCATATTGACAACGGTAGCACGTGTGGGAAGCCCCCGACAGCTCAAGAGCTTCATCAGCTTCTACAAGAACTAGTGGAAGGAATCTACGTGTTTAACCAAACGCCATTCAGCCACACTGAAGGTAACCATGACGGGAGCATGAACTGCAACATACCCTCGGCCTACACTGATACCTACATTGGACAGACATTGTTACAGATGGAGTACTTCATAAAGAGCTTGCTTCACGGTAACATTGTCCCGCAGAAGGAGAAGAGACTGCGATTGAATGAAAAATGGCGCAAAATTGCCACCGAGAGTCCAGGTGACTTGAGACAGTTGTACAAAGATCACGGAATGGTAGCCATGACTGAAGACGAAGAACTTGGGAAGGATTTGTACAAAGAAGAAAAGCAGACATTCATCAGATACCCTTCACTGCATGTGGACTCACCCCTTGCTCAATCTGAACTGACAACGCACCTTAGTACTGGAGAATCTGCCATTCAGCACTCTAACCATATCAGCCGAGACGTGTTCCTGAAATATCTCAACAAGGCGTCACTGGGTCTGGTGATGGGCGTGAAGTCCGTACAGCAAGGGGGCAGTCTGATTGTACTGGACCCTATGTTTGATGTGATGTCGAATGTGGAACCTGATTTCATAACCAGTTCATCTGACCAACAGGGAACTGGAGACATTTATACGCATTTGAATGAGTATCTACAGAAGCAGAGGGAGTTTGTTGAGGAGAAGATAATGACAAAACTGTCATTACTGCACGATCTACAACTATTGCAGTTTGTATCATTCCTAATTCCGCTACTCTCTACTTTGAAGCAGCATCATAAGGTGGTAGACTGTGACCGACTTCAGCCTAGAATGAACCCTGACCTCTTGAAGACCGAGAGGGAGTTCCCGCCGTTTCTTCCCTCCAAGGAATCCCGTTGGTCGCCCTACACCTCTAATAACCACCATGCAAGTGCTAATGGTAAAATTATGTTCACGAAACGTGACATGAAGATACAGGAGCTGTCGGAGGAGTTCAAAGACAAGAAGAAGATGATTCTAGCCAAAGCTATGAAGCATGAGAAAGAAGCAATGGTGGTTGGCGTGGGTACACAGGCATATTCGCTCATCACTATCAGACTGGAGGACTTCTATCCCAAATTCCCTCGTCGAATCCATGCTATGATCCAAGAGCTCAAACACCAGGTAACCAAGGCACCTCCACTGTCCGATACACGAATACAGGATCTATTACGAAGGCCACTGGGTCCGAGACACGCCTCTAAATTGAAAACGATGAACTCGCTGGTGGTGCCTTGCATACAGAGAGGTCTAACTGGGTCCATGGCTGCCTTGCTGAAGAGATGCACCAAAACCCGTATTAATAAACCCAGTGAAGAGGACGGTATGTCTTTAATTCACCACTCTGCCATTCATGGGCGATTTGAGATCGTATCATTGCTAATCCATCATAATGCTGACCCCAACCAGTTCACTGAAGCCATTGGGACTTGCCCTTTGTCCACTGGCCCTACTCATTTAGCAGCTGCCTCGGGTGATTTGGACTCCATTTGTAGTTTGAACAAGCACCAGGCGAAGATAATCCAAGCGGATTCAAAAGGCTGGTTTCCCATACATTACGCTGCTTTCAACAATCAGCAGCACGTTGTTTCATACTTGGCGTATGTTAAGGGGGCGTGTATCAACTGTCAGACGACTGATAAATACAGGAGTACACCACTGCTCCTGGCTGCTAGGAACGGTTGCCTAGATACAGTTAAAATGATGGTTAGATTTGGTGCCGATTTGACATACACTGATGCGTCCAATCAGAATATAGTACACATTGCTGCTCTTAAAAACCAGGTTGGCATTTTACAGTATCTGTTACTTGAAAAACCGGAATTACGAGTTTGGGAGGTGTTGTTTGAGATGCTAAAGGCAGACATTAAGTCAGGTTACCTCCACGCGGCTGCCTGCGTTATTGATTCCCTCCTACGATGGAATATAGAGTACTGGAAGCAGATCATTGAGCTGGGAATGATTGAGCGATTGGTAGAACTGGCAAAATTATCTGAGGAAAAGCTACAGCTGCTAGCAGTGCAAGTTATTGCTAATGTATCGAATCACGATGAGGTGAAGTCTGTACTGGTTCAGTGTAATGCCATCCCTAGCTTGGTTAAGCACTTGGCCTCCACCAACGATCGACTCCAGTCTGTAACGTGCATTGTGCTCAGTGATTTAGGAGTGGACGATCAGAACAAGCCAGTGATATCAGCTGATGGTGGAATGGAATTACTTATCAAATTGTTGTCTTCATCGCAAGACGATATTCAACTGTACGCAACTGCTTGCATTGGTATCATTGCCACAGGGAACGAGGAGAATAAAGCACTCTTCAATAAGGATGGAGGCTTTCCATATCTGATAGCCATGTTGAAATCCCCTTTGGATTGTCACCAAGGAACTGCTTCAGCAACTTTCGAGGTACATAATACAATATGAATCACTCTTTACTATAGTACATGTACAGTACATGTGTAAATTTTATTTTATTTTTTCTATTTGTTGTAATAGGAGCTGTTGAGTTGTTGTAGGGATAACCAGCTGGCTGCCTTGCGTCATGATATTATACCACCCCTCGTGGCTTTATTGAAGTCCAGGACTGTGTCTGTCCACAGCAACGCGGCCAATGCTGTTCGTGCTCTGGCACAAGACTGTCCCGAGTCTCAGATAATACTCCAGAAGGACTCGTCCAATTGCACTGTTCATTTACGTCGTCTCCTTAAGAGCCTTGCTCCTGGTGTCAAAGTATGTGCTGGTACTGCACTGTGGGCCATTGCTGGTGACCAAACAGAGCAGAGACGTGCAATTGCTCAATTCATGGGCCTGGACACCCTGATCGACCTCCTGGCTATACACGATACTCGTCTGGATTATGTAACGTCTGAAGCACTGGGTGTGTTGGCAGGGCAGATGGGTAACTATCCACAGATGATATACGAGCTAGGAGGGTTAATACCATTGGTTGAGTCACTGATCACTAAGTCATCAGAGCAAGTTTACGTAAGCGTTCTCACCACGTTAGGTGCACTCCTCACCAGGCCCGGTCTAGTACCAAATACTGAATTACAGAAGGCTGTAGCTGATGCCCGTGGTCTGGTCTTCATATCAGCTCTTCTTCTCTCTCCCCAACCCGAGTCCATTCGTGTCAACGCAGCCTGTACCTTAGCCAAGCTGGTATTGAATAACAGAGTTAACGAAGATAAGCTGAACAAACAGCCCGATTTCTCGTATTTAGCTGTTCTGAAGTTGCTTGGGTCTGAAGAGATGGAGATACGTAAGCTGGCTGGTTATGCATTGTGTGTGTTTGTATTTAATAACCCAAAGAAACTTGAATACATAAAGCGACTGGGAATGATCAATCTCGCCAATTTCACTAGCCTGTTGCAGTCATGTGAGGAACACCAGGCGCATGCTGCATTTCAGCTGATAATTCTGTCACGTTTAATCCTGGACTTGAGACCAGTTGATGCCAGTATTTATGGTATCAAGCTGTTAGTCAAGCTGAGTAGCTCACCATCAGAGAAGACTGGCCTACTGTGTTTGGAGTTCCTTGCCTGTCTGGCTCGATCAAGGGAGGGCGTTCCCAAGACATCCATAATGGCTGGATCACTGACACCACTAATGGAGAGTCTTCTCACTAACAATCCGCCTGTTGAAGAGATGGCATCCATTGCTATTGGGTTCTATTCCCATATTCCATTAGCCTCCAGACTCATACGCAGCCGGTTTAGGTCTGAGCCTTCGTTATTCAATGTATTCAAGAAGTATATTAAATTTGCGAATCCATCGAAGCAGTTTATGGAAGATTGGTACTCCACTAAAAAGGCTGGGCTACCTTCACTTAGGTACAGTGTATGTATAGTTCATGTACAGTATATAATACTAAAGTTCATTTACGTTGATCAAGTTGAGGCTAATGAATCTTAGATGAATATCTAATGAGCAAATGTCATTAGATATTCATCTAAGATTCATTAATTATGGCTATACACCGCCCATGCCCCTTCCCTACTTAATATGTTGTAATAATTGCCAATGAATACTAATGAACAAATCCTCAACTCAACGTGAACGCACTTTACAGCATGTATCTTATATGTCTATGTTTGTGTACTATTATACTACTTAACCAGCACGGAATTTACTTGCATAATAATTTGTTTTTTTTAATACTGTATAGCTTAGAGAAACATGGTGGACCATCAGTAGGCGAAGGATGGAGTACGTTAGAACATGTATAACTGAGACTATGATTATTGTAGTGTTATAATTAATTTTAGAGACCAAACAATCATCCACAGCTGATGGTGAGTGGGGTAACAAACACCATGTTTCCTTCCATGCCCGATTACAATCAGCATCTGTTGGCCCATTGACGTCCAGGAAGAAGTCCACCAGACCTGCGACTGACCAATCAATTATTACCAGTGCCATTGCCCAACCACTGCCACAACTACCCTCCACCACTACTCAATAGACAAGTAGCGTTGTATACAACTCACCATTATAATTATAGGCATGTACATGTAGTTCCCTTACAGTTGTGTAATATACATGTATAATTAATTTCGTGATTAATGTTTTTTTTTTTAAATCAATGTTTATGAAGTTTTCATGATTTTTAAAACTGCTGATTATATTGAGGGTTGCCTCTTTTAGCGTTTTCATTATGGACATTAACTCTGCTGGTGCCGTGGACCACCACATCTACATGTAATACAAACAACTGCATGGCGTACAACAATTACTCTCTCATGCACTCATTATATACTGGTTGATAGAGACCTATGCATGTCCACTTTGGGCCATATGGTGAAGGACTCCTGTTCTTGTTTGTTTGCTTCTCTCACATGTTTATATATTTTGACTATCGTTACGATAAATTTTTTCACTTGATAGGAAAACATGTCACAGCCACCCAGGCCTCAAAAGTTCAACAATAGGAAAATTTAAAAGGATATAACGCCTTAGATCAGTAATTGTGATCAACATGCATTGACTACAATATGACATGCCCATTGTAATTTGACTTTTTGCAAGGATTGCTCACTAATTCAAGCCGCTTGCATGCGGAAAACAGCCAAAAAAGATGTCAGTTATGTTCCTTGTTCAATTCAGTTTTATGCTTTATTCAGTTTTTAGTTTCGCTGCAATGTGTTTTTGTTTTGAGCTTAATAAGTTTGTATGGCCAAAGCCACATACAATTAATTTAATTGTTTATGATGTTTTAGAAGTTTTACTGAGTCTTGCACTGATCAAAAGATATATGTTGAAAGTATTCACCGCTATAGCTTGAGCAAAAACTGCTTACTGGCATGGTCAATCGAGGCTGCATGCATTTGTATACATGAATATCCAAATACTGATATTTTTACTAATCATGCGTGCTTTTATCATAATAGCTTTTCAATTTAACTTACATAGTCTATGCACATGGAAAGGTTGGAAAAGGCTGGTATTTGTCACTTTAGCATAAGTATATAGCTAAAGTATACCCAAGAGGGCATAGTGGGCCCGGTGGAATTATAAGGTTGGCATATACACAAGCAAATAGATAGTATGCATGAAGCTTCCTTCCACAAGCTTCACACCAGTCTGGCCATAAGTGTAATTAAGTACAGAAGTGCGTGGGCGGTGTACTGAGATCTATAGCCCGTAATCATGAATATTACTGATGAGCAAATGAGTGTCAACTATATAAAATACAGTCATAGACTGACGTGTTGCAACTTCAGTTACTGTAATTATGGTAGATCGACTTTCAACCATCAGGAACCTATATTACTATAATATTCAGTCAATGAATGAACTCTTGCTGCTTTTTTGTGCTGTTATAAGTTAGGTATCATAACCACTCCCACTTTTTTTTTTTTTTTTGCAGATAATTTCATGTTTTATTAAGGTTATAATTAAGGGAAATTTCACATATCAGACGGTTCATTTGAACTAAGAGGCAGACAA
>JAYJLX010050948.1:0-11482 GCA_036873525.1 Chalinula nematifera | reverse complement strand
CTATTACAATTCTACTCAGTAGACTTGGGCAGATTATGCCTGAAATTTTATCTATTATGTTATTCCCAGATTCTCAAAAGTTGACCCTATTATTCTCGATTACAAGCACCTATTATTCCCGTATAATTCCCATGATTGCTTTACTGTACTACAATAGTAAAGAATAAAAGTTCAAAATGTAGACAGTTCAAAACAATTTAGGGAGTTAATCTAATGCATGGACTTACATATATCTTTTATTTGTCATTTTCAAGCATGGTATACCGTATTTATGGCTTACTACTGGCTACTAAGTACTTATAGCCATCTTAAAAGAGGTGTGTCAGGCACGTGGCACATGTTTTTAACCTATTATTCTCCAATTATGCTTGATGCTTATGCCTACCTATTATTCTCAAAATTATTCCAGCATAATCTGCCCAAGCCTACCACTCAGCAAAATAGTAGCAAGCTAAGAGCCATTGAGTTTAGCACAAAAATTTTTTAGCCATAATTAAAGGACCAATTTGAAGGCTTGCTTGTAGATAAAATAAAGACTTCATTTACCTTTACTTTATACTAATTGAAATGTTGTGACACTAAAGTTTCCTTTATTATAAGGTTTTTTTGAAAGACGAACAGGTTATTAACTGTATTGTAAAAAACAAAATACAACATAATTGTCCAACATTTTAACTAGAGTTTTTTATAATTTGTATATATAGCACCTGAATGTGACTGTCACGTTTATCTTTATCCCAAATTTGCTGAGTCTAATATAATGGGGAACATAAAGGTTACCTTGAAAGTAAGTTTACAAAAACACTGGACTTATTACGGTAAATATGGAAAATTCAGTTTCATTGTAAGTTTTGGATATGCTTCAATTGATAGAATTGAACAGTTTACAACAATAATAATTATATAGCATATATAAATTGATCTCAATCAATGGGAAAAAAAAAAACTGTATAAAAAAGAATGAAAATTTTTATAGCTGAATTTTCTCAATTTATGATATAACCTAGCTTTTACTTACTTATAATAATTATTGCTGTGTTGTATTGTTATTCATAATAATTATAGTTTTGAGGGTGATACCAACTTGATATTAGCCTGTGTTACACTATACCATAATATCAGTGGAGTACAGAACCCGTTAAACCAGTCACTGGATAGGACCAACGGCTATACATTTAACGATGTCATCAGAGACATTGCGTATAGTTTCAATGTTATTGGAGAAAGTGGAAACTGTTTATGTTAATATGAGCTATTATGCTATTCCAAAAATACTGTACAGTTGACTTATACAATCTTCCATGTATAGTAGTAGTAGTAGTAGTAATGCGTAAGGTGCTGGTGGTAAGGCGGGTAATTAATTTAAAGTTAATTAATCAGCTGTTCACGTTCATATATATGCTACTTTTAATAACGGTGAATGTTATTATGGCCACTCTTACTTTTTTTGGGACATCTCATGTAGCAGAGATATACTTTAGGAATATGGCAATATGTCATAAAAAGTATTTTTAGAAGTATTCTGGAGGGGGCTACATTGGGCATTGGGAATCTTAGCAATACATCTTAACAAAGTAAATATAGGTCAAACGTTTCTTAATGTGGCCATCTAGAATACATGTGTTTGAACCATCCGATATGTGCATGTACATGCGTATGTGCTAGAATGAGACATCAAGGAAAAAAAATTGAGCCGCAATGTATAGTTATTTTTTTTTTTTTAACAAAAGCGAAACAGTAAAAGTGCTTGGTTCTTTCTTTCATAATATTATTTGAGTATTTTAAATTCAAAGCAAAGCTAGAATAAAATTTTCTTGAAAATATCCTACCCACCATCTTAATTAAAATAAGCCCCAATATATAGGTGATACATATTTGTATAACTTTTTATAATGGATGTCTTAAGATCGAGCTACCATAATATTTTCTCTATTCATTATACAGATGACCCCAGCAATGTTACTAACATACATATCAGTATTGGGGGCAACACAAGTACAGCCTCAGTGGAGTTCAGGATGACTACCTTTGTGATATGCCTACTCCTCAAATAAAGTAGGACAATAACAATGTAAGTATAATGTAGTATCAAGCAGTATACTGATCAAGGATTAGTATACAGATAGATTGTTGAGCTTATGATGAATCATTTTACAAAATTTTTGTGATCCATAATTATGGTGATGTAGTATTAGTCATTAGTTATAGCATCTCTTTAATAAAGTTTTTTGGGAGGAGGTGAGGGTAGGGGGGGGGGGGGAAACATAACTATAATGCGTCATAAATTTGATAATCTACCTTAGTACTCTTAATTGTAATGCTTACAGGGGAACCTTTGATGGTAAAAATTCCATTTAATTAAAATCCTTTATACCATTGAAACGAATTTTGAGGTCTCTTTCCTGGCCAGTAGAACAATGTTTAAGCAACCTCTCTTTAAAAAAAACCCTTTGAGTATAATAAAGTAATTTGCTTGGTCCCAAGAGTCTCATTATCGGAGGTTTCCACTGTATCTATAAAATAAACTTTAGAACTTTTCGTTTATTCGATATTTTTTCTAGATTACCTAGCCCTCATTACTATCGGTCCTCTTACTCTTTTGTTATCAGCTATTGTCATATTGGCACATGTAACTTATATAGAAGTAAGTCAATGTTTATTATAGCATGATAGTAATGTGTACATTGAATTCGCAACCCTTTGATCTTTACTGGGACCCTCCTGCAGACTTTGTTTACACATACATAGTCACATCTTAAATACACATGTGTGCCATGGATCGTTTTTTTGGTTACCGTGGTATAGGACACCTATTATACTGTTACTGGGTGGGCATATATCTCCCTTTGAGACAAGTAATCTTGAGCATATGGCAAGCCATCAGTATCAAAATTCAACATTATTAGATGTTGATGTACAGCCCTAGCTCAGACGTCAATGTAACACAACCTTTAACTAAAGATAGTGAACACATTTTTATGCACTCCATACATGTACTTTCACACAGTCTGCCGAGCTTAACTCATGAGTGTCTTAGCTTGTCACAGGCTGGCAGACTGTGTAAAAGTAGGGAGTGTAAAAATGGGATAACTGTCTTTACTCAAATCAAGTAGGTGTGTGACAGTATAACACACAACTATATAGTATTTAGAGCACCAGCACACTTAATTGAGGGTAGGGGGTGGGACTATGGACTGTTAGAATAAGGTGTATACACAAAGAATGTATTAGATGTACTTCTTGTACTGTAAGTGTACTCTATAGCCTCAGTATTTCTATAGCCCTATGTTATACTGCAGTCTTGTACAAATTTGGCAGATCTGGCCAACTATTAATGGGATATATAGTATATGGATTGACTCAATCGATTGACTAGAACAACTAGAATATTTGAGAAGCACTTGATAGCATATTTTGCAATAATTTTTAGCAATGTATAGTACATGTACATGTACATGTATTTAGGCTCTTCAAATAAATCCCAATCATTTCATTTATTGGCTACATCACATTCAAGGTCACACGTTTTAAACTGATAAACCCTGATAATAGGCTACAATAATACTGAGGCTAGAGTACATTTTACATTACTAAACTTCTTGTACACTACTTTACCGATAAGCTATAAACAGATTCATATAATTTTGATGGCGATATAGCATCAGCTAGTACATGGCACAGATATCATGTTAACAGACAGGTTATATATGTGTAATGCATTTAGTGTTCAATTCTAAAGATAGCTTGGCTTGACATTCTGCTTAATTATCTATTATTTATGGTGACATGTTGATAATAAGCCACGCCCACTCTGAAACCTGTTATAGGAACTTTAGTTACGATGAATCTCAGTCACATTTTTTTAACACTTTATACTTTCACACAGTCTGCCAGGCTATGACAAGCAAAGACGCTCGAGTAAATACTTTATCTGATGAATCCACCATGGTTGTTTCAAGGCTCGAGAACATCAATTAGATCTGTTTCTCCTGCTCGAGCAGACGTTTTTTCTTGTTTTATTTTTTATTCTCCAAGTGATTAAACGCTCCTAATTGCTCCTGATTACTGTAGCTGGTTCAAAATAGTTAAATTATAACTTCAAAGGGTTAAAAATTAAAAGATTGTTTTTTGACAATTGTGAGAGTATCATTATATGATGATATCAACTTTTGATACTGATGGCTTACCATATATGCTCGAGCCTGACTAACTGCCACTGTCCATAACCACCCAGCAACAGTACAATAATATCCTATATACTTTGTTTGTTTTTAACAAGATTTTTTAATCATAATCATTTTCTTTTTTTTTTTTAGAAGGGTTATAAGATTGGATCATCACAATGGAATAAACCAAAATGATTTGACGACAATTCTGGTAATACTCTAATCTATGCATACATACAGTATTTATAATCTATAGTTAGACCCAGTTTCGAGTTTAATTTGCCTGTATATGCGAGTAGAGTGTGTATGAGTTTATATTGCTAAAAATTAAAGGTTTTTATACTTTGTTTATCATAATCAATTTGTGAATGTTAATGTTATTCATGATGTGATATGAAGTAATATTGAGAATACTATTAAAGGTTATGGTATACTATAAAGTTAATTGAACTATAAATAATTAGTTAGCTATATTAGTTAAAGTGGCATTAGCAGTGTAAATATGAATAATATATACAATAGAGTCTGTAGAGTCTGCAGTATGCTGTTTATTGAATGTGTGTGTGTGTGTGTCATAGTGTGGGGAATGTGAATGTGCTATGGTCATTCTGTTATGTGAAACACTGTAGTGTGAAGGACGAGGGGTGGAGTTAAGCTTGCAATGAATGTACAAGACCAAAGCCTGAATGCAATTGTTGTAATTAAGAGTCTAGTCAAAGGTGGGGTGGGGGGTGGGGTGGGGGAGTGGTTTAATTATACATTGAAGCTCATTGAGTGGCCATTTAATTGTTTGTTATGTTATGAATCATATACAGTGGAACCCCGCTTAACGACCACCCCTTAGGAGCGGCCACCTCATATAACGTCTGAATTCATTCGTCCGGATTGAAACTTACACTGATTGATGCTTAAGCAACCCCTGAAGAACGGCCACCTCGCTAATCCGTACAACGTACACAAGAAAAGTACCAGAACAAAGCTTAAACACTGGAAAAATTCTCGTGCAACGACCACGATAATCACACCTCTTCATTAAAATGCCCACTTAAATAAAAATTTAGTAATTATTGCAAAATTTATTATAGATTATGAATGATTATAACTAGTACAGTTAATAAGCTACATGTACACGTATACTTTCAATAAAAAAACCCAGTGATCTAGCTATCATCAAACAATTATTGACAACCCCTCAATAAAGGCCACCTCTCTGTAATGGACAGGAGGCCCAGGTCCCAATGGTGGTTGTTATATAGGGGTTCCACCGTAGTGCATAGACGGTGTGTTTGATATGACCACATAGTTTATATTAAGTAACACCCTGTACCAGACTGTACTTCTCATTATGAACCAATTACTAATTTTGATTTTTTATTCAGAATAAAACCAACAGTACTAGTGGGAATTTTGAAATGGATGTAAAGGATAAGAAAACCCAAAACACATCCTTACAAAATTAAAAACACAATATAACTAAACTCAAAATTCAATTTCAGCAGGAATTATTTATGAAGAATTTTTAATAAAAAACGCCAAGTTCAACATGTTCAATTAATTATTAGCTTGCATGTATTTGAGCTCCAATTCATCAATTAAAACTTGTCAATGAAGGAAGTCAACTTTTAATTTGGTCATACTTTTATTTACCAATTAATAAATCTTGCTATAGGGGTACATCGGAGGTTGACCACATGTATTAGCCTATATCTCAATTATTTGTGTATATAGTTTACCCCCTCCCCTCAATTCCCTCTGGTACCTTCCAATGATATCACATGTCAATGATACCACATATCCAGTAATATAACTGGATTCACCTCAGTACCGCCCACTCCGCCCATATATTACCATATGTGGTAATAACTATAATAAGGGATCAACACTATTTCTATAATTTATTTGGGGAGAACAGGGTAATGGAATAGCTGGTGTTATTATTAGTATTGTGATTATAGTATTATACAATTTACATAACTATAATAAGGTTACTGCACATTATGCTTTGCTATGCTCCAATGCTATTAAAAACTGCCCATTATGCTTTGAATCTTAACCCTTTATGCTCTAAAATTGACTTGACTTTTTAAAATTTAGGAAGGTTTAAGGCTGATTCACACCATAAACATAACGTAAATGTAATGTAAGCAAATACATGGAGAGAGTATATGGACTGTTTTAGTAATGTAAACGTTTAACTTTGAACATCACAATTTGTACTCCTTCCCGTGTGTTATACGGTAAATACATTACTACGTTTACCCTGCTGGTCAGATCATTGTCAAAAGCCTAATCCATCACGCATAAATAGTACAACTATAACTTATTGATTAACGGATTGCCTCAAAGTACATAAAATATAATGGTTTAACTAAAAATAATTACCCTATTATGCTCCTGCTGAAGCATACCTATTATGCTCAAAATTATCCCAGCATAATGTGCTAAAGCTGGCCATCCACTGGTCAACATTGTTGAATGCAGCAATGAGTTTTCCTTTGATCTTTATGGCTTCCATGTTAAAAGAAGTTGACTGCATGTTGTGCATTCAGAAAAGTATTGTAACATTATCAATGCAGATACTGTATAAACTTTGTGTCTCTAACTGCTTGTTTATTTGAAAATGATAAGCTGGTGATAAGAACTTGAACTACAGAATAAAAACCTCTGTATGATAAACCGATTTTTAGGTCCCTTTTCCAGTCAAACAATGTTTATGTAAGTAACCTCTCTTTAAAGAAAACCCCTGAGTAATGAAATCATTTATTGGCCCCAAAAGTTTCATTATTCGGAGGTTCCACTGTATACATTACAGTATAATCAGTAATGCTAAAGCTAGGCTTCTCTTTACTTCTCGTCATAATTTATATACTCTCATATTGTGACACATTTAACAATAAGTTGTGTTTATAAATCAATTAGTCTCTTTCTATTCAGTTTAGACTTTAAAAGTAGTTTCCCTGTGAGCACAGGTTGTTGGTCGTGTGTTCCACAGTGTGTCAGTTGTGGTTTCTCTGCAAGCGCAGGACATGGGTATGTGTCCATGAACAGTAGTGTGTAATCGTGTTCCCTGCAAGTCCAGGACATGGGCGTGTGTGTAAGGGGTCGTGTAGGTTTGTGTGATTGGTCATGGATGGCCACGCTTTATTAGTTGGCCTAATAAGGCAATCTCATAAATTTGTGAAAGTATTTTCTGGTTTTATTAGTCCTATTCCCCTATAAATAACCCTGATACAACAATTAGTACTACTGATATGCCTACTATAGTATACATAATGCTGATGATGGTGATTTGATATACATGTACATGTAAGTAGTAGGACTATAGGCTCAGTATATAGCATCATTATGAATCAATCAGGTAGTTCTAGTTCCAGTGTAATTAACATGGACAGAAGGTGGCGGTAATGAAAATAATAATGGCTATTATATAGAGTATTATGTTTTAGAAATGCATTCAGTGTAAATATATATATATTTTTTTATTTCTTAATAATAATAATATATAGTAATCCCAATTATCACTGTCGTCTTTTTAACTTGTTTTGAACTGATTTTGATATGCATTGTTGGAATACTAATCTGCATTTACAAAAGCTTTTTTTTATTTTTCTTTCATTGAATTGTTTTTAAGCTCGGCACATACACAGAGGAAAAGTGGATTTTGAGCATATGTATGGTCAAATACTGCAGCTGTTGAGGACAAAAACCAACCAGGATCGGTAGTTCGGTACGTAATGATAACTAATATAGCATTATTATTAACCATTATTATTATTATAAGGTTGATCAGAATAAAGAGCGTGTATATTTGAGCAATGATTACACCAGGCAAATTACATGCATTCTTATGGCTTATGCTCTGGTACTATTATGGTTTATACAACTGACATACATGTAACATAATGACATGATGTAACATGTTTGTGCTATTACTATACTATGACAATTTTAAATAGCAAGTGTACCATCAATTATTCTTAACTGTATGAACTGTAGACAATTATTATGAAACCATTTGTATATTACTGATGGTATAAATTTCATAATTGTACACATGCACTTGTTTAAAATGACAAACTCATTATTTAAATCAGCTGATAATAATACACTGCTGGAATACACAATAAACACAGAGCCTTTATGATCAATAGTCAGTGTATGAGGTTTAGAGACACTGACCCAGCTACATCGTGATAGTTAATATGTACTCTCATAGCTGGAAATATTGGCGGGGAATTTATTTTGGCAGATTGGCGATCAAAACAAAAACGTCAAATAATCCACTAAAACTAAAAGGAAAGAGGTATGCGATGGTGAGCTATTGTTTGGGATAGCTATTTTACTAAAAACCGCCAAACAAAACTCCCACCAATATTTCTAGCTACATTTATATACGGTATCACAACAGGTTTAATCCAAAGTTGTGTTAAACAATTTGTCTCTCTCTATTCAATTTAGGCCATTGCCGGCAAATCCTGCCAAAAATGGTACAATGATCATTAAAGAGGTCACAGATGACGGAAATAAAGGTCAAGCCAACCTTTCCCTATCAAAGCATGCACATCCAGTAAAAGATAAGAGAGGGTGTAGTACACTATACAACTGTCAAACAGGATACTGATGAGATTAGCCATGCCCATTTATGAGGAATGCTGTTTAACATATCTTAATAATTTACATGCAGCTTAGGAATATTAGCGCATGCTCTATATTTTAACAATGACACTATACTTTTGATATAATATACTGATAGACTATAATTATTATATCCAGCAATAATAATTATTAATATAAGTTTTTTATAATAATAATAATTTTGTACCACCAGCCTGCAATAAGGATGGAAGCTCACCGATCAAAATCTTCTCTTATCATTATGATATTATTCTTTGTCTCTCTTCCCAGTAAGTTTTGCTAATTATATTTTAGTTGATAACGGTATATTATAGGTAGAGTCTGTGTGTATGATTATCACATCATTGTGGTTTCAACCTTGGTCATACTGGACAAAGGAATTGTGTTACTTGTTACTATATTGGTTTGTGGCTGTATAGCATAGCATATAGTACATAGCATAGCATCCTAGGTAGTTTGAGCATAGCCTACACCCCTATTAAGTGGGCTTATTAATGTGATATATCACAACAGGGCCGTGGTATATATATATATAGGTATTTTATTTCATGTATAACTATTAATAGCTGTATATATACTGGCCTAATAATGGCTAGCATGTTTGATAATCCTGATGTGTGTAAATCTCCAGCCTCATGCATGGTGTGGCTCATTTTATTACTAATTCTGTTAGGTTATGAATGAGTGTATTAAGGTACATGTGAATATGGATATGAATAATAGAAAGAAGAATTGACAAACTCATTAACTTGCCAAATCAACGAAATATTAAGGCAGTTTGATGTTTCACCACAAGCATGCGCTGCTCTTTTGATGTGGGCAGTTAAGCGTTGGCGTAAAGCCTGTTCAGTCACACCCATTTGTTGGCAAAGCGCTGTGCAAACTAGTTGAGATTCGGTGTAAAAACCTTTGTTGCGATCGATTCGAGAATATTTCATGGCGATTTGGAAATACTAATCATATATACGCTAGTAACTACCATTTTTAAGCTCACTCGGTCTTATTTTCCCTGCATTTGTCAGTATCAGCCAATAAAAGTTGCTGCTCAAACTCTTTTCTATGCGCTTATTCCATTTCTTGCCAACAACTGTATATGGTAGTGTACGGAGTAACACGGAAATGTCATACCTGCCATTAACGCCGAAATCATCTAAGCATGCAAAGGAAACTAAACTGTCAGTATTGGTATAATGGACTCTACTATAAAGATATTACAACCAACAATACTGCTTTTTATAATGTACTATACTGATAGATGTGGTGAGTATGTTATGCTACATGCAACAATTAAAGGTCATCGATATTACAGCATATACGTGTTATGTGTAACATAATACCCATAATAGGAAGATAGTACATAGTGCCAGATTACACTTCCTTAATTGCAAAGTTATATATGTATACTGACATAATCATACAAACGATCACGTGTATTATGCTGTATGCACTTGTTCGCAACTACTGTAAACAATATCTTCACTATTATTGACATTGAAAGTATCAATAATTGAAAACATTTATGAATCCGGTCAAACCCATACAGTGCATGTATATAGTATAAGAGTTTATTTTGCTTAACCACACAAATTAATCATGGCACAACAAATTAATGTTTCATACAATAGAAGTATGCATTAATGTAATGTTGTGTTGCTAGTTTCTCCACTAATAATGGGTCTGCTGGTTTAATTCGTTTAATTATATTCATTGGTATTATATGATATTCATAGGCAAAAATAAGGTTGTATCTTAAAACTCTTTAATGTGGGACAGTTGTCACATGCATTTGAGTTATATAATTTGAAGTTGTCCCTCAATATACCGTACTCTCATATTAAGTATAAGAACAGGAAGTACTTTTACGCTACATACATAACAATAGATAATTTTAGTGTAAAACCACAACAAAGGCGAATGGCTACGAAAATACAACGTGCAGTGGGCGTTTGTACAGCCATGCCCACTGGTTGGGTAGTTTACCATTGAAAGGGTAGGACAATCACAGTATTTCCAGCCCTAAACGGAAAAAGGCTAGCTCTTAAGTAGCTATTATAATAATAGCTTATAATTAATAGTGTCTTATCGAAGTAGCTAGAGATATGAAGCGTATTTTGATTGAATTTTTACCCGCTCCATAGAACAGTACCCAACCAGTGGGTGTGATCAACTTGCACTCGAGGCGTGTTTACATGCATTGCTGTCTTTTGTTGTGGTTTTCACACTGAAATCATTTATAGGTGCCCATAAAGGAACTGTCTTAATCAATCACAAGAGGTTCCAATCCCTTATTACTTGATTGTATTGCATATTATAGTTTGGGAGATTTCATGTGTATCATTCATTATTGAAGAATGATCAACTAGTGCTTTGAATAAGTTTTTGGGACTGTATGCAATCATTTACTGTAACCCTATATCTTAATTATTTTTAGATGTAGGGAGGTCAATGTTATTTTTTAGTTGCAACGAACAGTGTCTTGATCAACCAGTAGAGTATCAGTGTGTAGTGACTGGATCAGGATTACAAGCACTGACATGGAGAATATATCGTGATAATGGAACACAGTTTGGATTAGATGCTGCATATACTAGTAATACTAATCTGCATTTTGACCCAATAGGAGGAGTGTTTACAGTTGAACAGTTATCCCAGTCACCTCTTATATCAAACATATCATTCAC
>JAYJLX010050937.1:0-11482 GCA_036873525.1 Chalinula nematifera | reverse complement strand
ATATATATATATATATACTGTTGTGTTATATTGAACGATCAAAATGGATAATATCACACAAGCAAATTAGCAAACGAGAGAGAAGATAATCGGTTAACAAAAGTCAACAATGTGTCCACCTCTATTAGCGTGTGTGCAGATATAGCACATGGTAAAATAAGTGGGTGTGATTGAGTGGGTGTAGCATGTTATAAAAATGATAACTATTAATGATCCCTTACAGTACTCCCCTCCAGAGCGAAACGCATCACAATGGACTATACCACAAATCGATCCGGAAGTCTCAGGGGTCATCCAGAACGGGTAGTGCGTGAAGGCTGAGTTGCAGCTGGATTAGGGTGGGTCGCTAAAGTAGCATCAGGAGTAGGTACAGGATTTAGCTCCACATGGGCTGGCTTCAGTCTGTCAATAGAAACGACTTCTTGTTTACCATTGATGTCAACAGTGAAATGCTTCTTGGTCCTAGTAACCACTCCGTATGGACCATCAAAGGGTGGCTGAAGGGGACTGCGCTCGACATAAGAACACGTGGGTGTGGGAGTGTAAATCAGGGTGTACGTAGGTGATACGTTGAGTAGGAGGTCGAGGGGGAACGGCTCGGAGAGTACTCATAGTATGCCTGAGGTTCCGAACATACTCTGCTGTTGTCAGTCGAAGACTCATCAAAGAAACAACCAGGAAGTCGTAGAGGAGCCCCATAAACGAGTTCTGCTGCTGTACAACCAAAATCTTCCTTAAGTGAGGAACGTATTCCTAGCAGGACGAGTGGTAAGGCTTGAGTCCAGCGTGCTGGATTAGGGTGAGATCGTAGTGCGGACTTCAGCTGTCGATGAAAGCGCTCCACCATTCCATTGACAATAGGATGGTAGGAGGTGGTGCAGATGCGAATAGTACCGAGTGTTTTCAAGAGTTCACGAAACAGGGAGGATTCAAACTGACGACCTCTATCAGTAGTAAGTGTGGATGGTACGCCGAAACAAGAGATCCAACCAGTAACGAATGACTGGGCAACGGTGTCTGCCTCAAGCAAGGAATGGCAACGAGTGAACCTATCAACACAGGTAAGGAGGTACGAATAGCCGTTGGACGGTGGTAAGGGGCCAACGATATCTACATGCACATGAGCAAACCTTGCATCGGGGGTAGACAATGGTGCTACTGTGTCGGTGGGTCTTGTTGCGTTGGCACTGAAGACATTGGCGCGTCCAGTTACGGGCATCGGTATTGATATTGGGCCAAACGTAATTAGAGGTTAGAAGACGTTGAGTAGCACGAATACCGGGGTGTGCCAAGTAATGAAGAAGAGTGAAAACCTGGTAGCGGAACTTCTTTGGCACATAAGGTCTCTGCGGACCTGTTGACATGTCGCAAACAAGCTTGTCCCATCCAGTGGAAATTCCATGAATCGTAAATTGGTGGTCATTAAGGATTGGAGCTGTTTGAATTCTGGATCAGTCTGTTGGGTGGCTGCCATACTAATAAAATCAATATACTCTGGCAATTGGTGGATTGCATGAATATCAGGTCTAGAAAGAGCATCAGCAACAGGATTGTCGGGACCGGACACATGGCGAATATCGGAGGTGAATTGTGATAAGTGACGCACCTGCCTTGGAGAATACCTATTGGAATTGGAAAATAAAGAGTAAGTAAGAGGCATATGATCAGTAAAAATGATAAAGTTTCGTCCTTCCACATAATGCTTAAAATGATGAACAGAAGAATAGATGGCTAATAATTCGCGGTCGAACGAGATTCGGTAGGTGAGAGTTTCTGAGAGAAATAGGAAAATTAAAACTGCGACGTTAGATGCATCAGTCATAATTAAAAGGGGTGCATTCTCTACTGGATGAAAAAGGAGGGTGGCTTGAGCAAGGGCCTCTTTGATGTCAGTGAAAGCTGCATCTGCCTCCGGAGTTTAATTGACAGTTTGCCCTGTGTGCTGGAGTAGTGTGTTGAGTGGATGCAAAATATGTGCACACTTGGGAACGAACCGATGGTAGAAATTGACGAGACCAAGAAACTCCCGTATTTTTCAGTTGAGTGGTAGTTTGAGGGAATTCACGGATAGCTTGTACTTACAGGTAACGGGTATATACCACTACTAGAGACATGATGACCTAGGAAATCGAGTTCAAATACGGCTAGCGAACATTTTGATGGATTGATGATAATACCGAACTGTTGAAATCGCTTGCCGTAGGTGGAGGAGATGGTCAGCGGAATTGGCACTTGCGACGAGTACATCATCGATATACACATAGACGACCTTGAAGGACGTGGTCAAGGAACCTCTGCAAAGTTTGGGCAGCATTGTGCAAACCAAAAGGCATACGCAGCAACTCGAACAGCCCGAACGGTGTTGTAACGGCGGTTTTGGGCACGTCCTCTGGAGCGACAGGGATTTGGTAGAAGGCCTTGACCAGTAGAGAATACAGTGGAACCGTTGAGCGTGGTCGAGAAATCGTACAAGTGAGGAATAGGGTAGCGGTCGGGAATGGTAACGGAATTCAGAAGACAATAGTCACCACATGGGCACCAATCACCAGGCACCAAGTGGAGAGGAGATGACCAATCACTTGACGATGGGCGTATTACTCCCAATTGCAACATGTGATCAAACTCCTGTCGTGCAATCTTTAGCCAGTCGGGGGCAAGACGACGGGTACGAGAGCGGACAGGGGAACCATTTGTTTGAATATGGTCGGTAACAGAGTGGCTTATCGGTTTGTTGAACGAGGGTGGGCGAGTCAGGTCAGGAAATTCAGCGAGGAGCGAAGTGAAGGAATTATCAGGCCGGACCAACTGCCTGAGAGGATGTTCGGTGGCGTGGACGCCCTGCACCTGAAGATGAATCACAAAGTCCGTTCTGTTTCATGTCCACCAGTAGCTGGTAATGCATGAGGAAATCCGCACCTAAAATGGGGTTACGAACTCCTGCTACAATGAACACCCAGGGCAGGGAGCATTTGAGGGAGAAATCGAGAGTGAGCGAGCGAGACCCATCAGTAGGAATGGTTGTATTGTTTGCTGCTTGTAGAGATAGGCCGGATGGTTGATTACTACAGTTGTAAGAAGAAACACGAAGTAGAACGAAGGAGTCTTTCAACCAGTTTACGTAGGTCAGCTATTTCGGAACGAAGCTGGTCAACTTGCGCTGGAGGGGTGGAGCTAGCAGCATTTAATAGATGGCGTCGAGACCTACATCATCTTATCAGCAGTGTTTGCGAGCTGGTTGAGATCTTTGCATTCAATTGAAGCAAGTACCATTCTGACATTTTTTGGGAGTCACTGCAGGAACAGTTCCCTGATAAATGCGACGGAGTATTCATCACCAAGCAACTGCTCCATTCATCGCAAGAGTTGTGAAGGCTTGCAGTCACCAAGGTACTCAGAATGGAATAGCTGTTGTAATCTGCGCTGTTCAGAGGCAGCAGTGAGCTGTTCTTTTAGGACTTGGTACGGGTTAGTGGACGGAGTTTTCAGAATCAAATCACGTACTTCAGCAGCGATGTCGGGCGAAAGAGAAGCGACAAAATAGTCGACGTCGTTGTGTGGTGATACAAGGGCCTCTACCTGAAACCAAATCTCGGGGTCAGCAGGCCAGTACGGTTGGATTTTAAGGTTAACAGCTGTGACAGTTACTCTGTCAAGAGCAGGGGGGTCGGGCGCTTCGAAAGGTGGATCAGTACTACCGTCCGGGTCACCAATGTTGTTTTTTATTGAACGATCAAAATGGATAAACAAATTAGCAAACGAGAGAGAAGATAATCGGTTAACAAAAGTCAACAATGTGTCCATTTCTAGTAGCATGTGTGCGCATGACCTGCAATTTTGTTTCATTTAAAGATACTGCTCAGAACTCGAGGTATGATCCTGCAAAGATAGTAAGTCAAATTCGCCATGACTTAAATCACCTGTGTATGTGCTATTGTTCAGAAAGTGACAATTGATGTGCATGTATGTGGTTGTGGTATATGAATTTTTGATATTATGTTTAATTGATCTGTAATAATAAAGGGGTATTTTTAGGCTTTTCTTTAATATGCTTGTATCAGCTCCGTCATATGAAACGTAGAATGATAAAGGTTTTGCAATATAATACCGTCGTGTTTTATTTTTTTTTGTATGTAAATACGTTTGCTATTCAGCTGTATGCTTGACTTTCGTATAACCATTGAGTCATTGACTATATACAACTAGCCGCTGTGCTTAATCATTGTTACCTACAGTTGTGCTTTATAATCTTTGAATAACCCACAGTGTATAATCATTGCCGAACATTGTATTACTGAGTAACCCACTGTGTATAATAATTACCTGTGTATTTAATTACTGAATAACCACTTTGTATAATCCATTATATGTGACTGTCTCTGTGAAAAGGCACACTTCATAACTTTTAATGTATTGAGTAATGATAAAAAATAACTCGAAAATTATTTCTCAGATGATCACGGTTTTTTCGCAGATATAGATACTTTGAAGCCTTTTTTAACGACTGGTATAGTTAGTTTTGTCATTAAACACTTCTATAAACATGCAAAAGCGAGTAGAAAAACTATTGTCTTCTTCGAGCAAACCGTTTATTATTACGGCGCTCGTAATACAAAAACGGCGACTTAGTTTGACTTCATCCTTCCGCTAAATTCGATTTCGATATACGGCTCCATTTAAGCAACGAAAACATCAAGCAAGGTTCAAAGAACAAGTAGATATCAAGATTATCCTTTTTCTACGGCAATAAGTCGGTCAAATCATCGTGTAAAGTCCTATCGTGTTTTACCATTGCCATTTTTCAATGTGGCCGCTAGCGAAACAATCATGTGATCACACTAAATGAAATTATTTTGATTAACTTTGAAGTTAATTTTCTTAAAAAGTATTTTACTTTAAAAGCAAGTATCTTAGCAACGAAGCGACTGTCAAATCTTGACATATTGATGACAGTGGTACGTAGAGAGGGTCACATATAGTGTTCCTCAAGTGAGTTGTTTCGGTGAAGTCCTCTCTCGGTGAGTCGTGTTTTTCGTGACTATATTAGTCTTACACAGAAACGTAACTTGAGATTCTTTTTCCTAACATTTTTTGTGCTTGAGTACTGTATAATCATTGACTATATACGACTAGTGAATAACCCCCTGTGTATAATCATTACCTATGGAATTACCTACAGCTGCTCTTTTTTTGTAGTGACTATCTCTGAATAACCCACTCAGTATAATCATTGCTGAACATCTGAATAACCCACTGTGTATAATCGTTGCCGAAGATTTGTGTGTATTGAATAACCCACTGTGTATAATTATTATCGACTATTGAATAAACCACTGTTGGTAATTATTGCCGACCATTTGTGTATTTAAGTACTGAATAACCCTAGTCATTGCCTAGATTTGTGTATACTGAATAACCTACTGTGTATAATCATTCACGTGTGTATTCCATTATACAGTGTTCCTCCTTGAAGTGCGTGGTCTCGGTGAAGTCACCGCTTGGTGAGTTGTGTTTTTCGTTACAGTAATAGTCTTACACTACAACATAACTTGTAAATATTCCATCTGTTGCCCAACATTTTTTAAGCTTGACTATAAGTTAGTTTGTATAACTATTGACTATATACAATATACAACTAGTAAAAAACCATGTATAATCATTACCTATCGAGGTACGTACTGTTGTGCTTTACTAAAGTGATTATCTTTGAAATACCCACTGCGTATAATCATTGCCGAACCCTGTGTATTTAACTATTGAATAACCCACTGTGTATGATCATTGCCGATGTATTTAACTACTGAATAAACCTCTGTGCATAATCGTTTCCTAGGTTTGCGTATACTGAATAACCCATTGTGTATAATCATAATACCGTCGTAGTTCCTATTTTTTTTTGTATGTAAATACGTGACAATAATTGGCTACACTGTAACATAACTTGTGAATATTCATTCTGTTTCCCATGACTTTCGTATAACCATTGAGTATATACAACTAGCTCCTGTGCATAATCATTACCTACCCAGTTACCTACACTTGTGCTTTATAATCTTTGAATAACTGACAGTGTTTTTGCCTTGTGTATTTAACTACTGAAAAACTCACTGTGTATAATCATTGATGGTTGTATTTTAGGGTTCCTCATTGAAGTAAGTTGTCTTGGTGATGTCCCTTCTCGGTGAGTCGTGTTTTTCGTGACAATAATAGTCTTACACTGCTTGTGAATACTCATTCTGTTGCCCAATGTTTTTTTATGCTGGATAGTTTGTATAGTCATTGACTATATACAACTAGTAAATAACTCCATGTGTATAATCAATTCCTACCTAGTTACCTAAGGTTGTCCTTTATTATGGTGACTATCTGTGGACAACCCGCTGTTTATAATCATTGCCGAGTATACAAAATATCCCACTGTGTATAATCATTCCCGAGCATTTGTGTATTTATTTTTCCACTGTTACATTTCTGTATACTGAAGTGTGCATTATCATTGTTCAACAATAATTGTGTATTTCACTAGTGAATAACGCACTGTGTGCCTAGATTTGTGTATACAGAATAACTTATTGTGTATAATCATTGACGTTTGTATTTTATTATATAATGTTCCTCACTGCAATCAACTTGTAAGGATTCATTGTGTTGCCCAACATTTTTTATGCTTGGTAGTTTGTACAACTATTGATTTTGTACAACTAGTGAATGGTTCCTGGTATAATCATTACCTCCTGAGTTATGTATAGTTCTGCTTTATTATAGTGACTATCCTTGCATAACTCACTGTGCATAATCATTGCTGAACATTGTGTATTTAACTACTGAATAACCCACTGTGTACATAATCATTGCCTAAATTTGTGTATTTAACTCAGAATAACGCACTGTGTATAATCATTGATGCTTGTATTTTCTGTATAGTCACTGAAGTGACGAATCTCACCTCTCAGTTAGTCATGTTTTTCGTGACAATATTCGTCCTACAGTGTAACGTAACTTGTGAATATTGATTCTGTTGCCCAACATTTTTTATGCTAAGTTAGGTTGTGTAGTTATTGACAACATAAAAAATAACCTTCGTTGAATAATCATTAGCTGCAGAGTGACCTACAGTTGTGCTTTACTACCGTACAGCCGGAAAAGTTTGCGAGGAATTTAATCGTGCGATTTTTCGAGTGAGAAAAAACGCACAAATTAATTCTGCAATACAATTTCTTATACATTGGCTAGTCCAGTCACGCCCCACGTTTCGCATTAATTAAATTTCGCAATGTTTTGAACTTCCTTGTTTTCAAGCAAATCGCACAACTTTGTTCTCGCAAATATTTCCAGCTGTACGGTATAGTATCTACGGATAACCCACTGTGTATAATCATTGCTGAACATTCAGTATACACGAAGGGGTGGGAAAGCTTAGACATTATGTTTATGGCTTCAATCTATAACGTGTGGCAAAAATTGCAATGAATTGCGTTGAAATACAATGAATACTATTCGCGGCAGCGGCGGGAGAACACATGCTTTTATTTCACATAATTGTCTAAAATTTTTACACACCTGAAACTTTGAAAAAAACAATAAGACCTTGTCCTCGTGAGTTATACGCTGTAATCTTCAGGATATTTACTGTTTATCCCCAAAAATCCAGGGTCCTGTACAGTCAGCGACTATTTTGCTCAAAAATCAGTCTTAATTTCTTTATATTACAGGCACACAAACTGGTGATTTTCTTAAACCACTGCAGATTAAGGAAAGATATTTTCATGGGATGTTACAGATACGTTCAAGATGGTTTGCTGGTTTTTTTAAGACCTAGCTGATGTATTTATCATGGGTGTATGAAGAACGGCAGATACAATATACTGTAACACATCCTTTCTGTAAGTTGCTGCATGCTGAATACTAACCCTCTGGATTAGCCACTATTATAGCTATACTTAGTCGGCGACTAGTTTGCTTGCAAGTTATCGTGACGTAGACAATCTTCCGAGGCCCATATTTCTTCCAGCCGCGTAGTTTTGATGGAAGTACCAACAGGTGTATTTACCCTTGTGCTGTGTCGGCTATAAGTTATAAACGTTGATGTACAAAAAAGTAAAGGCATACAAATGGCCTACAATTGTGAGTTGTGCGAGTGGAAATCGCCATACATTTGTGCCTACTGAAGCCATACAGTGATCAACTTCCGCTGTCCACGGTTTTCGACCCCTTTAGTTACACTGATTTGTACTATTGAATAACCCATTGTGTAGCCTAGATTTGTGTAACCCACTGTGAGTAATCATTGCCGAACATTGTATAATCATTGCCGAATATTTTTGTATTTAACTATCCACTGTGTATAATCATTGCCTGTGTATTTAACTACTGAATAACCCTCTGTGCATAATCATTGCCTGTATACTGAATTACGTATAATCATTGATGTTTGTATATTATTATATAAAGTTCCTCATTGAAGTGCGTTCTCAGTGATGTCCACGTTTCGTTTTTCGTGACAAAACTAGTCTTACACTATAACGTAATTTTGAATACTCACTCTGCTGCTTGACTATAAGTTAGTTTATTGACTTTATAAAACTAGTGCCCTGTGCATAATGATTACCTACCGAGTTACCTACTGCTATGCTTTGTTATGGTGACTGTCTTTGGATGTGTAAAATCATTGCCGAACGTTTGTATATACTGAATAACTCGCAGAGTATTATCATTGCCGAACATTTGATTATTGACTCTGTATAATCATTGCCTAGATTTGCTGAATAACCCACTGTGTATAGTCATTGCCTGAGCATTGTCTACTGAATGGATATCCCACTGTGTATAATCATTGCCGAACATTTCTGTATTTAACTACTGAATAACCCAGAGTATTTCCTAGATTTGTGTTTAACCCACTGTGTATAATCCTTGCCTAGATTTCTGTACACGAAATAATGAATGGTGTATAATCATTGCCTAGATTTGTGTATGTAACTACAGATTGTACCACGGTTTCAGCCTAGATGAAAGGCAGGTTTAGGTCAGTGATTTTTAACTTGTGTCAAAATGGAGAATATTATTTTTAACCTGCATATACACAAGTTCAAACGTTCAATGACGAAGTGTTTACATGCAACAAGTTCATCCATGAATGGAGAATGGGCATGTTGCCCTATAAAGGTGACCATTCAATGACGAAGTGTGCATGTTGCCCTATAAAGGTGACCATTGATTTAAGTGGAAAAAGCAATTAAAAATGAAGGAAGTATATAGCTCACTGGGCATTACATGTACTGTTGGTGAGTTGAATCCTGATGAAATGTATAAAAACAAGCTTTAATAGGTCAAGTTATATTATATGCAAGTACCAACAGTCATATCTACTCCCGAAATATAAATTGATATTTCAATCCTGTAGACTACATACAGGTTGAAAGGGGAAGTAGGTTCACAATGGGCAAGCTTCTGTGTGTTATTTGACTATTTGACACTTGTGTAAGGTTGGAATAGGCTAGTCTAACACCCACCAATGTATCATGTGTATTTACATGTGTCTATCTTCATATAAGGCTGGATATACTGTACATGTGTACATGTACATTGTATGTTAACGCTGGAGCTGGTAATTTCAATATAAAATGAGCATTGAAAGGTCACATACTGTAGAAACCTCATAATCATTCTACATGTATCACACGATATTCAAGCACTATAAAGCAGCTTTAAAGGAAACTACCATCTAGCTCTAGCTACATAGGTTCAATAAGTACAAATTTAATCCTTGATTAGACATTTCAACACATGTTTAAATATTCCAAAACATTAGGATCATATTCTAGCATTATAACATAATTCTATCTGTACACAACTGCAGATTGTATCTAAAATGTAATTAAATACATGGACATATTACAGAGAGGTTCTTGACTACATGAAAGATGACTGTCTTGCATAATACATAGTAAAACAAAACCCTGTTTCATGAAACAGTTTCATACAGTGACCTATTTTTAACACAAGTGCACAGGTGTCATTTCAAAAACATAACTTGTGGTAATAGTATAACAGAGCAATAAGCACTGTACAGTCATCCCCAGCTCAACAATACTGCACAGTGGGTAGGGCAAGGACCAAATAAGGAGTAAGGAGTTCTCTATATTAAACCACATAAAAGGACAGGTAGACACACATTCTATGCACTAAAATAACTAAAAAAATCTCATTACCCTTAGCAGTAGGCAGAGACACCTGTGAGCAGTATGACACACACTACTAATAATATATCCAGTCTGGGCAGTGTGGATATTAAGAAAAATTTATCATTCCGGTTTTTCATCTTCTAATTCAGTGTATAGGAATTCATATAAAATAATGTATGATACCAGGCTGGTTTACGAGGCTATATGTTAGCATGTTTTGTGTACGGTTGTTTTACCTCACCATAACTTATGCCTCTTACATACAGCTCTAGCAGCTGGATAAATACTGTTAATTGTTGCTCAGCAATTACTGTACTGTACTGAGTAATTACTGTATAGTCCTGGCCACTTTTTTTATGCATACTGCAGGTAATTACAAATATGTGTACAGTGTTCTGCCCAACTTAAATTTGAACTAAAACACCATTGGAGGGGCATTTTAAATGCTTTTCTATAGTTAATGAAGGGAATAAACCAAATTTGTCTAGTTTCTAGTATTGCAGCCAATAGTTACAGCGACACAAGTGATATAACACATAACGTAACATCTACCATACAGTAAAGGTTCAATAGTTGGGCTAAGTGAATAGTTACAGCGACACAAGTGATATAACACATAATGTAACATCTACCATACAGTGTAGTTGGGCTAAGCCAATAGTTACAGCGACAGAAGTGATATAACACATAACGTAACATCTACCATACAGTAAAGCTTGGACTAAGTCAATAGTTACAGCAACAGAAGTGATATAACACATAACGTACCATACAGTAAAGCTGGGCTAAGCCAATAGTTACAGCGACACGTGATATAACACAT
The DNA here is from genome assembly GCA_036873525.1 of Chalinula nematifera. Lineage (NCBI taxonomy): Eukaryota > Metazoa > Porifera > Demospongiae > Haplosclerida > Chalinidae > Chalinula > Chalinula nematifera. Next base: position 478 of record JAYJLX010050937.1, on the reverse strand, counting down.
AACATAACATCTACCATACAGTAAAGCTTCAACAGAGTTGAGCTAAGTCAATAGTTACAGCGACACAAGTGATTTAACACATAACGTAACACCTACCATACAGTAAAGCTTCAATTTTCACGCTTCACAAGCAGTTGACCAGTGATCTCTATTTTGCTGGTTTGTAATCCATTCGTCTTCTCATTCAAACTGTAAGTGGCAAAACATGTTTGAGCTTGTGGGCTCAATAGGTTAAGCTTTTGAGAGTACTTGTCTATTACTTCTGATGTAAATGCTCAGAAAAATAAGTAGCTCCAAGATAAAATTTTTTTAAATTCTGGTGGAGTATGGATCGTTTAAATCTCAATTTCACAAGTCTGTACCTTGGTTCCTGGTGTGACCTTAGAGCTGTAACTTTCACTGTCACAGGTAACTTAAGTCCTGGGTCAGGCTGAGACAGCTGCTAAAACATGTTATCAGTAGTAGACAATGATGTTCA
>JAYJLX010050926.1:0-11487 GCA_036873525.1 Chalinula nematifera | reverse complement strand
GATGAATATTTCGACAAACATACTTCTATTCTGGTTGGAGATGATGTGTATATTTGGGGTGGAGATAGACCTGGTCTACCACATACTCATGATAATCCTGAGAAAAGGCAGATGTTATCTTCTGTTGGTGTGTTCAATGTGCTGAATGCAACGTTTGAAAAGAAACTAACAACTGGTACTCCACCTAATGGAGCAATAGGTTATGGTAGCTGTTGTGTTGGTGATGATATCTATTACTTTGGTGGACGATGTAACTATGATTGTTACCACAATGACTTGTTAGTACTGAGCACTACAAGTAGCAAATGGAGAAAAATTCCTTGTAATAATGGACCAGTGAAGAAAGATGGATGTGGAATGATTCCATTCAGTGGTAATGGGGAAGATTGTATCCTTGTTATTGGTGGTTATGGCCTGTTACCATCCAATCCACCATCACACGCCCAATACACTTCTCACCCTTACAACCCATCACAGTGTTACACTAATGAGGTACACATAATGTGTGTATCAATTACACCAGGTATACTAATAATATTCATAGTTGGTGTCACTAAAAATAGAATTTAAAATTATGGTCAGTAAATTGAATCAAGCCTTGTTGGCCTCGATAATTATCATTGTCTTAACAGTTTTAACAATTAATATTTGAATCGTGGGGGTCGGTATAATAGACTAGTAATTGTTTCTTTCTCACAACAGGTGAATGGACAGTTCCAATGAGAACTGGTATGTTTCCTCCATCATCTGGTTTCTCCATTAATGCTCTTCCTGGTAACAGAGCCATTGTATTTGGAGGACAACTTATCAATACTCTTTCCAATGATATCTTCATAGTCTCATATACAAATAGCACAGTTGTAAGTTAGTGTCTCATGTTTAATCACCGTGACAGTCTAATTGATTGTTTCAAATATTGCGGACTTTATTACATTTATTAGTTATTAAATAATATCATTGAGTGTTTACTTAATTGTTTTTGCTTCAAAGTTCCGATGCCTTCCATAATTACTTTTCTCTATTATGCAGGATTTCCAGAGACTAGACCACTCTGCTACTAATGTACCATGGCCTGAGTTAAGATACAGTCATTCCAGTGTTGTTATCAGTAGTGTATCGGGTAATGGAGAAGAGAAGCATTATCTACTAGTACTAGAGCTGGATGGAAACCCTCATTGCTGGAAATTCATATATTGGTTAATGGAAATTACCAGTGGGAACAATCAATGGAAGAAAGTGATTTCAATCAGTATCATTGCTATTAATTACAGTGTACAAATTCTTTTCCATTATTTCTCATTGTGTATAGATTAATCTACCTAATAATGTAGTCACAAAGAGAGAGCATCACTCCATGAGCTGTTACAATATGTTAGATCGCTATAAATGGCTGATTGTATCTGGAGAATATAAAATCCATAATCCAGACAGATTGATGATGGTTGAGTTAGGTAATAATTGACACACACAGTCTGTATTGAAGCTAGGAAGCATAAATTACTGTACGAGCATATCTTTGTATTTTTGAAAGTGATTATTTCATTAATGTTACTTTCTAATAATATCATGTGATCAATGTTCTGCAGTATTCTCCCCTACTGATGCTAACTGGACAGTAACTAATGTAATGAATGAGGAAGATATGAAGAACACAACTAACTATACTAAACTAGTATCAGATCGTCTCTCAAAGCGGCGGCGGAGTAGGAGAGGAGGAGAGGAACAAGTTCAGTGGCCACTGTACTGTATTTTACATTAGTGTAGTATAGTTAAAGCCCATTATAATGGGTATACTTGTTTATACAGGAGCTAGTTACCATAATAACCACATGATACATATACAAACACTACATCATGCAGTTATCATATGGTTGCTATAGTAACTAGCTCCTCAGTGTACTGCCAAATAGTAGTCCTTGAAAGGATATACATGTGTCTATTATAACTGACTGTAATTGGCATCCATTCATTCATTATTATTGCTATGGTAGATGGACTCAGAGCTATCATTGGTACAGAGAAGACTGGAAGATGAGAGAAGAGCACACGACATTACTAGACAACAAATGGACAAAGAAAAAAGGGACTTTCGTAAAAAGGTTAGTGTTATTAGAAAAAAAGGAAGCTTGTATACTTCAGCTGAACTGTATAGCTTCGAGAAAAAGATAAAATCCTTCAACAACATCTTGGGACAATTCAACAAAGGGATGTATCAATTCAACAACAACTAGTAAGAATCGATGAAGCAGAGATTAAAAAAATTGGGCAGTTCCAAAAAAAGAATTCTCTCATTAATAAGGCCATGGCTCAAGAAGTTGACCAATTGAGGAAAGAAAATGAAGCTTTAAAGTACCAAATGAAGGAATTTAAGGAAAAGGTCAAACAGCAAGGTATTACTTATAATAATATTGTATATAGACTGCTTTTTAAATCATTAATGTACACATATACGTATGATTATAGATCAGAAATCCATGATACTCAAAAAAGATAAAACTGCCTTACAGACAAAGTTGGATGGCAAAGAAAAAGAGTTGAATGCATTGAAGACAAGATTTGATGATGAGATAAAGAGATACAAGTTACTTCAGAAGGACAAAGATGCAATTTCCTTAGAAACAAAAGACATGGCTTACAAACTGAAAGGTACAGTTAACTTACTTCCTTATAAGATACAGACACCACCCATGGCACACAGCCCTAATTACATCAATGGTACTGTCTATTACTATAGTCGATGATTTGTGTGATGTGATGCTATCCATAGCATATATACAGACTCAGTGGGAGGAGCTTGGGAGGGTACTACGGGTACCATCCAGTGAGCTACAGAGGATTGCATCAAAGGATTGTACAGTGACTAGGAGGCTTTACGATACCTTGAGGTTCTGGATTGTGAGGATCGGAGGATCATGGAAGGGACTCGTAGACGTACTGAAACATAAAGATATTGGGCAACAGGAGCTTGCTGATACAATCGACCATGATCATGGTATACATAATGAATATACCTTATAAGTTTATTTAACAATGTTTTTAAGTTAACTATTTGAGGAAAAAGTTAAATTAAAAAGCATTTAAAAATTTTGAAACACATGTATGACGTATTGCACATGCTCTATTTGCAATAAATTAAAAACATGTAAAATTAATTGAAAAAGTAAATTTTTAATTCAGTTAAAATAACCACGTATATATATGGTATTATGTAGCTAATGTAATGGTTTATTATGATTATTATATGTAGGAAAGACCAGGAAACGTCAAACAATCCTATTAAAAGACCACAAACTGATCTCCCAATGTAAATTTATATTCATATCTATTTAGCTTATACAGTATTTGAATTTTGTTATAGATAATGATTTGTTGCTGTACGATATATTCTCTTATGTTGACTGGATGGTGTGTGGTATGGTACTGGGATTGGATGATGATACACTGAAACAGATAGAAACCACTCATACTACAGATGACACCAGAGCTCAAGTAATGGTGGGAAAATGGATCAGTACAAGACAGGCATACTGGTCTCTACTAGTGGATGCACTGGACAGCCCCATATTTGGGGAAACAGAGTTGGCCGATCGAATAGCAATGAATAAAATGGGTACACATAGATACAACATATGGCTGTATATAGTGCAATTTTTATATTATTAACTATATATAGGTATTGCTATACAGACTGGTGGGACAGCTGGTACCCTCACTGAAGGTAGATAACCATGTAATAATTACACTAACCACAGTGCTGTATGGGATGGAGTTGAGATTATACAATAGCAACAAGGCTGAAGGCCAAGAGTGCCATTATTGCAATCGAGACTCCACCCAGAGTGCTGATATATATCCCATACAGCACTGTGGTTAGTGCTATAAATGATATATGTGTGACTTAATTACATAGGTGGGCGCGTCTTACATGTAGCTTATACACAAGTTTGCATGCACAAGCAGTTGGGGGTTAATTGGAATTGGGATAATACAATGGAAGCCAGTCAGAGGCCATTCAACTTGGCCACCTAATATATTACATATCATTCCATGCATGGCACATAGCATGTACTGCATATAACAGTTGCAAGAATTTTCAGCATAATTTTAATATACGAATTGTTGAATATTTTCCAGAACTATGATATTCCATATTCAGTACACACCCTATATAATTAGATCGAGTATATCGTAGGGTGTTTGTAAATTATTTCTTATTATATAGGTACATATGAAATCAACAAAGCTACTGTTGAAGAACTGAAAGAAGAAATATTACAGAAATTGACCAACGTGGCTTCAACCCTTGACAAAAGCCCAAAGGGTATAATATATGCCTTCGCAATGACGGAGGTTAAGGGGGCTCGTGTTGACCTAACCACCATTACCGATACCTTTGAGAAGGATTTGATGTTTGCTGTGTATCCAGTTGAAGACATCAATGGAGCTAAACTGGCCAATCTGATCAAAGCAGCTGCCACAGTCAACTATCCAAAGTTTTGTAAGCACATATGCTTTTATTTCGCTGGTCATGGTGGGATCAAGGATAGACGTCCATTCTTTAAGACAGTGGCTGATAAAGATGGCAGGGAGCTTTTCTTTATTCGTGAAAATGTCCTCACTCACTTTGGAAAGAAAAGTCGACCCAAAGATAAGTTCATATTTTTCTTTGATTGCTGTTTGAGTCAATCACCTGATGACAAGACACCTGCTGAAGCTAGCGCTGTGTTCTCCTTGGAGGCTCCTGTTCGATGTCTGCTAGCCTATGCCACAGCCGTTGGGGTCAAATCGTATGGTAACACGGAAAAAGGAGGTCGATGGACGTCGATACTCTGTAATCATTTAAAGGAGCAGGTGGAACTGGGAGAGGCTCTGGCTAAGACACATGATGTGGTGATGAAATTATCTGATAACAAACAACCATCACATTTTAGATCATGTATCGGACCTGTTTACCTCAAAGGTATACATGAATTGCATGCTGTGCATCATCCAATACATGCAGGTCCGGTATTGTACTATGCATATACAGTACATTATATATAAATGTGTGTGTGTGCATGGTAAATATAAGTTCACAATTTTACTCACAGTTTCTGGAATAAGGAATTCTCATTTATATAATAGCATTATAGCAGCTCCAATGTATTATAATATTATACCACATGTATTATTAAAGGTATGCCTGAAAAACAAGTAAGTACAACTGGTGAAGAAGAATCCAAGAATATCCTGAGGCGCCATCGCTCTGATCTATATGAGACCCTTCACAATGACCCAACTGATTTTACCTCACTTGCCACATCCCTCAGTATGGATGGTATCATTGATCGTGCTCTGGAAGATGAAGTCAAAAGGGGGCAGGGAAAGAAAGAGGTTGTTGGGAAATTCCTGGATAAACTAGAGGAGAAAGCAGACAAACACCCAACTTGCCTACCAAAGCTGTTTGACAAAATGGCGCACTTTGATGGTACTCTACGTATAATAGCTCAAGTACTGAGGAAGGAAGCTACCAATGATGATCTGGTAATAAAAACAGGTTAGAAAATATTCATGGCATATAAGACATAGACTGGTATATAGCTGCTACCCTACGAAGCATGATATAATTTTTATAACATTTGAGAATTCTATGTTAGATTGATGCTATTATAGGCTATACCAGATATAGATGAGGCAACTCGAGTTCTGAACAACATCATTGCAGTTGTATAAGCAACAACTGTAAGCAGTGATATTACCTGAAGTATAAGATGCACATTGCTTGCAATTTTATTGCTTGCAACGAGTTGCCTGGAATATATACACTCAGTCCAGGCAGCATGAGCATGCATGTTTCATATAATTACTGCGCGCATGATTGCCTATCAACTGTTGCCTGGAAGTTGCCTCGTTGATATATAGTGGCCTTAACACCCCTTCACTGCGAGTGTAATACGATTTACGATAATAAGCCTAGCTGATGAGGCCTAGGCAAGATACTTGTAAACCAGATATTGTACGTATATGCATGAGCATACAGGGGTTTAAATTTGTTTCAGATGAAGCCACATAACTAGTACTGTAGTGGTGCATGGTGTACTGAATATATGTAGATTGCATCCATCTCTCAGTTCTATTTTCATTATTGCTGTGCCATTATATACTGCCTCTCAGTATATCTTCAATGCATGTTAATCCCGCTGGGTAATTTTTACCACAGTTATTATGAATTGAACTGACCCCTTTGATAGCAATTAAATTAGACTGATTGTTATATTAGCAATGGCATTTTTATGTTATTTCGGCATATCACTTAATTCTCATATACCAGAAAATAGTACCGACAATCTGACATGTATGCACTCAGTGCACCGTCTCTAATTATTTATTGCACCATGCATATTTCGCCCTTTGAAGTGTGCCTTAAAATTATTTACTATGAAATAAATAAACTGTCCGGATTATCTACTTATATAGATTCATTTGAAGAAGTTAACAAATATAAAGCTGAAAATGAAGTCTTGAAACAGAAGTTAGAAATTGTTAAAGATAGGGTGACAACTGTCATTGAAAACTATATGTGAAAACTATTTTATAGATAATTTTTTTATTGTATACGTATAGGTAAATAAGTACAATGTGGAGTCTATTCACATTCTCTAACTATACATAACTTCATCATGCTATATTTCTGTGTATACATGTATATGAATGTCAGCGGTGTGTATGGTATTTAGAATGCATATATATCTAGTAGTGTTGTTGCATGTTAGGTTTTTATATTTAGTTACACTAGTTTATTCACCCACTCAAATTAATTGTTTCTGATATCACTGAAATTCTAAACCTTAATTTTTTGTTATAGTACAATAATGATTAACCTATGTGTGTGTGTGAATCAGTATTGTTCATTGCTATTTATAACACAAGCACAACAAATCAATTATGTCATGGCATGCAGTACTAGTCAAAGCAAATACCATCCTGTAAAATTGTCCTACAAGCATAGTCCTTAGTGGGTTTGTTGTTTATTGCTATTAGAACACAAGTACTGAATCAAATACATGTATGTATTGCAGCATCATGTTTCTCCTACTGAGCCCCGCCCATTTTAACATGGAAATAGGGGCGTGGCTAAACCTCTAGCAATATCAAGTGTGCATGCTCTTTAAAAAAATTGGGGAGTAGATCTATCGATCTATATACCGGTATATAGATATAATTACTAGACTCTATCTGTTTTTAAGATGAATATTTCGACGAGCATACTTCTATTCTGTTTGGAGATGATGTTTATATCTGGGGTGGAGATAGACCTGGTCTACCACATACTCATGATGGTCCTGAGCAAAGGCAGTTATTATCTTCTGTTGGTGTGTTCAATGTGCTGAATGCAACGTTTGTGAACAAGCCAACAACTGGTACTCCACCTTATGGAGCAAAGAGTTACGGTAGCTGTTGTGTTGGTGATGATATCTATTACTTTGGTGGACGATGTGGTGGTAATTGTTACCATAACAACCTTTTTGTATTGAACATTACAAGTATCAAATGGAGGCAGGTTCCCTGCAGTAATGGGCCAATGGAGAAAGATGGATGTGGAATGATTCCTTTCAGTATTCATGGGGAAAATTACATCCTTGTCATTGGTGGTTATGGCCGCCCATTACCACCATCATCACACAATCCTCCGTCAGCACACGCCCAATACACTCCTAACCCTGACAACCCATCACGATGTTTCACTAATGAGGTGCACATCATGTGTGTATCAACTACACCAGGTATACTAATAATATTCATAGTTATGTCACTATATAAGTAGCATAAAAAGTTATGTATTGCTAAGTAAATTAATCAAGTTTTGTTGGTCTAAAATAATTCTCATTGTCAATGACTGATGAATTCTGGGGGCCGGTATACTATTATTGATTGTTTCTTTTTCAGTTAAATGGACAGTTCCAGTGATAACTGGTAGTGTGTTTCCTCCATCACGTGGTTTCTCAATAAATATTCTTCCTGGTAATAGAGCCATTGTATTTGGAGGAAGATGTATTGATAAACACAATGAGGTTTATGCTTCCAATGATGTCTTCATAGTCTCCTATACCAATAACACAGTTGTAAGTTAGTGTCAGTGTCTCATGTTTGATAGTCTACTTTTGTTTTAAAATTATTATTGATTGTATCAATGAATATCATTGGGTGTGAGCGTTATTGGGAAGGGAAGGGATGCAATGCCAGGGCATGAACTTGTTTGTCTTTCCATAAGTGATTTTATTTTATTTATTGTGTAGGATTTTCAGAAACTAGACCATTCTGCTACCAATGTACCACGACCTCTAGGAAGGTACAGTCATTCCAGTGTTGTTATCGGTAATGTATCTGGTAATGGAAAAGAGAAGTATTATCTACTAGTGATGGGAGGAGTGAGTAATTTTTTTAGTGCTATAGGTGATTGTTGGTTAATGGATATTACCAGTGGGAACAATCAGCAATGGAAGCAGGTGATTTTTAGTATCATTATTAAACTGAGCGTGGGCGGAGGGTTATAGTAGTTGGTTTGTGTGTGTGTGTCTGTCTGTGTGTTACCACATAATCTCTGTGGATACTTGATAGTAGAACTTCACTGACACTCCATTGAAGGCGCTTGATGTCGATAATTCCATGATTTAAGGATTCTTGAAAAAATGGCAGAGATTTAAACGAAGATCTTTGACAATTTAGTGGCCAAATCAGTGCCAGACTAAAATATGACATTTCAATATTGCTGTAGTGTGGACTAGTTTGCCGGTGTGAAAGAAAGTTTGTTTTGACAATCCAATTATGTTTGTAGTGGATGAAGTGTATATACATGCATGACTGCGAGGGTTCAGCACTTAAGTGCTTTCATTATTTTTGGAGTGTATATAATTATGTACAAATTATTTTCCTTAATATATAGATTACTCTACCTGATGCAGTAAAAGTGAGATATTTTTCTTCCATGAGCTGTTACAATATGTCAAATCACTGTAAATGGCTAATTATATCTGGAGGAGGATACAGAATCTCCAGTCCAAACAGATTAATGATTGTTGAGTTAGGTAATAATGACATACACATAGTGTGTGTATTTAGTCACTTTCTTATATAATTACAATAATCATGTATCAATGTTCTATAGTATTCTCCCCTACTGATGATAACTGGACAGTAACTAATGTACTGAATGAGGAAGATATGAAGAACACAACTAACTATACTAGACTAGTATCATATCGTCTCTCAGAGCGGCAGGGTAGGAAAGGAGGAGAGGAACAAGTTCAATTATTGAAACAACAATTGAAGCAAAAAGAACAAGAGGTTAGCTGTATAATGATAATATCACACTACAGACATACTTTAGGATGCTTCACATATAAATACAATAGGGAATAGTTATAATAACAATAGTGTTGTAGTACATATCAATGATATCATGTGGTAATTTTGGTAACTAGCACTTGTATAAACAATTTATACCCAATATAATCTATACACTAGTATGATATATAATGCAGTGGCCACTATAGCTGGTATAATAGTAGTCCTTGAGAGGATATACATGTGCCTATTATGCATTCATTCATTCATTCATTATTATTGCTATGGTAGATGGTCTCAGAGCTATCATTGGTACAGAAAAGACTGGAAGATGAGAGAAGAGCACACGACATTACTAGACAACAAATGGATGAAAAAAACAGGGAACTTCATGAGAAGGATGTTGTTATTCAACAAAAAAATGAAGCACTTCAACTAAAAGATGTTCAGCTTCAAGAAAAAAATGAAATATTTCGACAAAATTGCAAGAAAATTCAACAACAACAAACAAGAATTAATGAAGACATCAACAAATTCAAGCTGCTCCAAAAAGAAAAGGATTCTCTTTCACAACAAAAGAAGGCCATGGCTCGTGAAGCTGAGCAATTAAGGAAAGAAAAGGAAGCCTTACAGCAAGAAATGAAGGAGAAGATCAATGAAATTACTCAACAACGAGGTATTAAATAACAGTATTTATAATATTGTATATATTAGACTGCAAAGTTTATTAATATGCGTTTGAGTTTAGATCAGAAATATGCAAGACTTAAAAAAGATGAAATTGTCTTACAGACAAAGTTGGATGGCAAAGAAAGAGAGTTGAATGCATTGAAGACAAGAATTGATGATGAGATAAGCAGATACAAGTTACTTCAAAAGGAAAAAGACGCGATATCCCAAGAAATGAAGGACATGGCTCACAGACTGAAAGGTGTAGTGAACTTCCTTATGTATAGACACCACCCATGATCCTAATTACACATGTTTGTCTATTACTATAGTTGATGATCTGTGTGACGTAATGCTATCCATAGCATATGTACAGACTCAGTGGGAGGAGCTTGGGAGGGTACTACGGGTACCATCCAGTGAACTACAGAGGATTGCATTAAAGGATTGTACAGTGACTAGGAGGCTTTACAATACCTTGAAGTACTGGATTGTGAGGATCGGAGGATCATGGAAGGGACTCGTAGATGCACTCAAACACAAAGATATCAGGCAACAGGAGCTTGCTGATACAATCGACCGTGATCATGGTTAGTAATACACAATGGATATGTACCTAATATAATGGTTAATTGTGGTTATTATATAGCAAATACCAGGAAACCTCGAACAATCCCATTGAAAAACCACAAACTAATAGCCCAATGTAAGTTTATGTAATCACATTTGTTTATGTGTACAGTATTTTTATTAATTTTGTTATAGATAATGATTTGTTGCCGTATTATATATTTTCTCGTGTTGATTGGATGGTACTTGGTGCGGTACTGGGATTGGATGATGACATACTGGAACAGATAGAGACCACTCAAACTACCGATGATACCAGAGCACGAGTAATGGTGGACAGATGGATCAGCACAGGACAGGCATACTGGACTCTACTAGTAGATGCTTTGGATAGCCCCATATTTGGGGAAACAGAGTTGGCCAATCAAATAGCAAAGAATGAAATGGGTACACAGATACAACATAATGGTAGTATTATTAACCCGTTATATACTATAGGCATTGATATACAGACTGGTGGGGCACAGAATGGTATTGTCACTGAAGGTATATCCCCATGCATTGGTAATATAGTGGCTAATTCATCAGTTATACAAACAATTAGATAATAGTCTTGTAAAAAAACTGAATATTTTCCAGGACATTATAGGCAGCATTTGAGTATATACCCTTATTATTACTAGGTACATATGAAATCAACGAAGCTGCTGTTGAAGAACTGAAGGAAAAAATATCGCAAAAATTAACCAACGCAGCTTCAACCTTTGACAAGCAACCCAAGGGTATAATATATGCCTTCGCAATGACGGAGGTGAAGGGGGCTCGTGTTGACCTAACCACCATTACCGATACCTTTGAGAAGGATTTGATGTTTGCTGTGTATCCAGTCGAAGACATCAATGGAGCTGAACTGGCCAATCTGAT
>JAYJLX010050915.1:0-11487 GCA_036873525.1 Chalinula nematifera | reverse complement strand
GTCTCCTAGTTCCTCTGTGCTGAGTTGGTAGTCATCGTTACCAAAGAATCCCTTAATGGAGATCACCATGACTGGATACTGTTGTCCTTGAGTGTCAGGTGGGCCCGCAGAGTCCGTCAAAGGAAAGGATGCGACACAGTTATCTACTGTGTCAACTATTGCAACAAATCGTATCATTTTCCCCTTCTCCTGCTATATATAGATATGCAAACACAATATTCGGCATGGTAAACCTAATAAATGCACGCAAGGCTATATGCATGTATCACAAGTTATTATTTTTCCCCTTTTCCTGGTATCCTAGCTACGACGGGTTACAGTATGTACTGTTTTAACAGTGTTTAGTACAATGCATAATCTGTGCTGCATAAACCCAGCCACTCCCTTCTAACTGACCTTTAGCTTGTCAGTCCAACCAACCAGCCATGTAGCGAGGTTAGTCTGTATTTCAGATTGAAGCTGGTCATTCTGTACAGAGACGTGGGATGACTTGTCCTGCGACTGAAACAAAGACGGAGAGTACTTGAACTGAAAGTATATCGTGGAATAATTATCGCCTCCCTGATCGTTATCGCTGATTGTAGCCATTTTTTTTTAATTGACCTACCGCACAGTCAGCTGTTTATCAAAACAATGCAATACATTCCAGAAGGGTGTGGCTCACAATTTTAATTAGATTATCTAGTTTAAGACTGTTTTTATTTTATTTATTAGAATCTATCATTATAATGTAAATATGGGGCATGGCTGCCTTGTTAGCATGCGTTTCTTTGACCTGCAGTTAGCGATTCCAATTACTCAACTCTACTGGGCGAGTAATGACAGTAGATCTTCTACCGTGGATTAAGAATTGCGGTTGGGGAGAAAGGCATCGTAGATTATACCTCGTATGCTTAAGATCCTTTTGTTCTGCTCCAACGTATTAGTCGGTTCTCTTTACACATACGGTAACATCCAGCCATACCTGGTCTCCTACATCAGAGAAAGATCCCAGCTATCGACTCTAAAATACACACAAAGTACATTTTATATTATGCTGGAAATGGTATAGGGTTTGCTTTGAGTGGAGTACTGGAATCAAAGTTTGGAGTTAGGGTTTCCTATATCAGTGGAGCCATATTGGCAGTATTAGGTATAGTATTATCATACTTCACTATCCAGGTCTCCTTTTGGTTGCTGTTTAATTTTCTTTCCCTTTTCCTTTTTTTTATTGTTCTATTGATTTGTACATTATAAATTAGACTCATAGTAAGCTGATTCATACTATAAACATAACGGAAACATATAGTAAAAGCGAATATATGAGAATAGTATGAATTGTTAACATAACATGAATTTCATCAAATTAACGATTCGCACTCTTCCCATGTATGTGTATTCACTTTCGTTATACATTTATAGTGTGAATCAGCCTTTATATAATTATGTCTTGCAATAACTATTTTAGTCTATGTTGTATTTGTTCTCAGGTTTACATAGCTGATAAATGGGACATAGTGCTGATTGGTACAGTAACTGTATTTCAAAGCATCACAGGTGAGTATACTCTATAGCAGAAAGTGTGTGATCTATTCAATAATAATAATATACCATGTGCGGAATGAACTAATGCATGATATGGTCTTTTGTGACTTTTATAAAATAATTTCTTTTTTCTTTCCTTAATTATTTGTTTCTCACTCTTTCCTACAATTAGGACTGTCAATGGGTAAGCTAAACTATAACTATAATAGTATGTTGCCAATTTATTTGTTATAGGTACATTTCTGGCTTCAATATGTGACCAGGAGACTACAGCATTTCAAATGATTGTTGGAATCAACTTTCCTTTGCTTTTACTTAGTGGTGAGGAAACAGACATGTGGCTATTGTTGCCGTGACCTATATATTATACACATAGCAAAAAAAACCTTTAAAAAAAGTCATGGTTAGATCACTGTGATTATAATTTGTCCATTCAGTGAAAGTTGTCCCCCCTCCCCCCTTTCTATTGTCCCGCCCCTTCCTCTTGTTTCCCCCTCCCCCCCATGCACATTCTCTATACATTAATTATAAGTGTCAACTATCTATGTGTGTGTACATTATGTTTATACATGTATGTCTATTATTATAGGTTTCTACTGGCCAATATTTGCCATGCCGAAACCTCTACAGTATATCAGTAGGATATTGCCCACCACCCACAGTATTCAATCAGTTACACTCATTATGGAAAGAGGTCAGGGGTTAGGTTCAGTTAATAATATTCCCTTATTATAAACCCATAATACTGTATATAGTGACTGCATGTATGTGTATTAACATTGAGCTGATAGGTTATTTCCAATATTACTTTAGGTTGGGGTGTGGACCATATTGAAGTACTGAATGGGTTACTTGTTCCGTTGCTATGGACTTCTGTCCTTGTTACTCTTTCCATTTGCATTATGAAACTGAAACAGAACTAATTCATTGTATAAATTTATGCTATTGTATGAGTTTTACATAATTATAGCTATTTCCTTTGGAATTACACCATTTTATTGAAATATTTATTAGGAGCACACATTATATGCACACATGGACTTGTCTATATGTTGAGCATGTGTGTGTTAGTGTATGTATGTATATGTGTGCATGTACATGCGATGTGTGCTTAGAATAGATTATGCAAGCTACATGTATAATGTTTATTTAATGATGCTGGCATGTGACCTTTGCATTCCAAGTAACAGCCAGTTCAGTGTTTCCTAAATTTATACTCAGGTGCACATATGTACGGGTGTATATAATAAGTATATTATCATAATTTCATAAATATCTCTCTCACCCTCTCTCCCCCCTCCTTTCCTATACATTCGTGTATTACATTAATTATGTACATCATGTGTGCTTTTCCTCTTATATAAAAATAATGATTTATAACTATTCATTAATACCTTGGTATTTAACTCATAATAACTATTAATATGATATAATTTACAATACCACAGTAACTAAGAATCAAAACATGTATATAGTATGCCACACACTGATGTGTGCTATACTGTGTTTTATGCAGCCATAATATAATGTTATCTATGGAATTACTATTAGCAAGTCCAAGTGATGTTTTAGCTAAATAAACTACTGATTAGAACAAACAACAAGCTTCAGTTCCCCAAAATAGAAGCACTGTTAAATTTAAGTTATCAAATAGGTTGCAAATTTTTTTTTATAAAAGTATAATTACAATTATTTCAGCATGAATTATGATTATGCACGCACTGATGAGTGTGAAAATATTTTATGATATGCCTTTTTTTAATACTTGATTTTGATGAGACCACAATTATTTTCAGTATAATTATACAAAGGATGGAGTGTGTATTATGTCAGTGCAGGTTTTGGATTCATCAGTCCTTTTCTAGGGATCATGGCACATGATTGGCTATTGTGGCTATGAAACTAAAAAATAATCTTGGTTAAAATAACTTGATAAAAAAATCAATACTAGAATACACGATTAATACATGTATATAATGTAAACATATACTGTGCATGTATTTTACATGACTATATGGTACTATTAACACCATGGTGACTATATGATATTACTATTAGTAAGTCCATGTGATGTTTTTATAGCTAAATATACTACTGATTAAAGAAAGCATCAATTAACAATTAAAAACAAACAGCTATAGCTTCATTACGTTACCCATTACAGTTAACTTAAGCCGGAACAAAATGGCAACAAATGATTAAATAACTTTATTTGAAGTATATGATAAAGTAGGGATCGGGTACACTGAGCACAGTCACGATATCCCATCACATCTTGGAGGAAACACATCCCTCTGTTTCATTGACTGGCATATTAACTTCAATCTTCTTTGCTTACACTGTGGAGAGTAATGGTTACACTGATCCACGGCTGATGTCATATCAGTACATAGATCAGGTAGGCCTAATGAATAAAATAAATAAAGCTTCAGTAATAGTATAACAGAGTCAACTGATAAATTAGGTTCATTAAAAATAAATAAGCTTTTGCTGCACTGAGTATCGTGTGTGCATGGGTGCAGGAAGACATTGCATTGATTTGTGAAACCTTAATTAAAAAGTGTATTCTGGACATCATAAATTATTAATAGAATCTCAATCGCACGATCAATAAAGTAGATATAATCACATGCACATGAGTTTTCAACTATGACAACATGATTTATTTGTTCCCCTGCAAGTGGTCAACACCTGTCCATGTCACTCACCATTAACTGTTATATTAGCTACTGAACTTGTTTTATTTCCACCACTTGGATGTTGTGATGCTGTGTATCTTCCCAATACTACACAATATATCTCACTGTTGTTATTGAGGCAGTTCCCAGCCATAGTGAGATAGGAATATTGAGGATAACATCCACCATTATTCGGAGGATATTGGTTATAGGATCCACTAAAGCTCAATCCTCTGTCAGATATTTCCTGACTGGTCATGTCCTCAGTATTAACACCATCAATGAACCAGTAGAGATGTGTTCCACGGCCATTACAGTAGAATGTTGCACTTTCACCAAAATCAACTAATTTAGAATTAGGAGCATCATCAAGCCCTATAATGAAAAGGAGCGATATAAATCTTTTGATTGTTAATTCCTCTTGGGATATACTTACATCCATCGTGACAACACATGGACATTTGAAATAAATTCACTAGAGCTAAAAAGCTCCAAAAGAGAGTCTCCATCATTATAAATTATAATAATTTATAGTTGACAAATCAGTGAGGTCAGTGGGCACAATTTATAAGGTATGCCAGTATAGTCATGAGCAGCCCCACCCACTGGCTACTTATTACTTAAGTACATCAGCTATAGCAATATTATATTGGGCAGGAACTAAACTCCCTATGCAACATATATGTAAAAAGTATAATAATATAGGCAGGATTGAACTCTTTATGTGAAATATATATATTTTAAGGCTGAGCCTATTATGCTATTATTTTTACCTATTATTCTATTCAGCAATTCTCAATTTTTGATCCTATTATGCTCTAAGACTCGCCTATTATTCTCAATTATTCCTGCCGTAAAATCAAGCTCAAATTATAATGAAGTACGGAAAATAATTTAAAAGGTGGCATTGTTAAAGTTTTTTTTGCTCCTATTAGGCTCAGTTTCACCTATTATACTAAATTGCAATGCTAAAAGACAAAAACAAACATTGCTTATAATTGATTAAGTTCTATAATGAATTAAACTAGAACTGTTTCTTCTGTTTATTCCTACTATTCTCCATTTCACACCCATTATTCTGAAATAATTCTTGATGCTTTACTCTACCTATTATTCTAAAAATTATGCCAGCATAATAGGCTCAGGCTTAATATATTTTGACCGACATAAAAAGATTGAGTATATTATCATAATTTAATAGTAGCTACACGTAGATCTGAATAATAATACTAAGCATGTGCAAACAAATTTCTTTATAGTTTAGCCACGGATACTGAGAATAATTATAATTTTATTAAATGATTGAGATCTACTTATATTATACTTCATCCTTTGAAATAGTGATAATGATTAATGACCAATGGTTCTACTACCATGGCAGCAGTAATGGCAACTGGGTCAGGCCAGGATATGCCAGGACATTTGAAAGTCCTTGTCAGCATCGACGGTGTCTTCTGATTTTAATTTGAATTACTGGTATACTGCATGCTAGACCCCTCTAATAAGCTATATTTATATAGGGGTTCCGGAGGTGAATGCTGTACATGTACTATAATTAAGGGGATTAGAAGGGGTTGTAACATAATCTTGATAAACTGGTATAACCCCTATAACTGGTACTATCACTGCAAGTGGTGCTCTATGATGTAGATCTACCAGTAGTATATTAGTCAATACGGTATTATTTATAAAAAGTATCTGAGTTGTTTGTTAAACAAAATAATACACATACAGTGTAGCAAGCCGGTAAAGTCTTTATTATCATCTGTACATATAATCGTACTGAAAATAAAAACATTTCAATTATAAAAATTAAGAATTAACGTTAACACTTATGATTATATAAATAGTAGTGTAACACAGTCATAACCATTCCATCACAGTATTCCATCACATCTTGGAATAAACACATTCCTCTGTTTCCTTGACTGGCATATTATCTCCAACCTTCTTTGCTTACACTGTGGAGTGTAATGGTTACACTGCGGATCATGATCTATTGATTGTGAGATTAATGGCTCAGGTATTTCTATATAAAACAGATAATATATTATACATTATAATTATACATACACAGGATATTCAATTACACCGTGATCACACAATGAAGAAGTAAAGAATTATAGCTGAGACCATGAATTATACTATGGAATTTTATTTAAATGGTTCGGCAACTTTAATTATATACTTACTTTTATTATTTGAAATAGTGATATTAATGACCATTGGTTCAACCACTGTGGCATCAGTAATGGCTACTGGGTCCAGGAACATTTGAAAGTCTTTATCGGCATCAACAGAACTTTCGTTATTTATATGAACCACGCCACATGCTAGACCCCCCTGAGGGGTTCCAGAGGTAAACGTTACTTGCAGAGGATCGGAAGGGGTGATAAAATAATCCTGGGATTCTATGTGTATGACAGTGTGTGCAGTGGATAGAAATGAAATAATTTAAATCCAATGTGAACCATTTTATAGACTCTATAGTATTATTACGAACTAATTGCGGTTCCCTCTCGGTCTCCAATCGTAATGGTTATTTCCTTCTCAAGTCCACCAGCAGGTCCGGTCAGATTAACACATATTGAGATGGTACCAACAGACTTTGATACTGATATGCCTGTCTTATTTCCAAAAGAAACAATAGCAACTGCAAAAGAATTACAGCAAAACTTTATGATACAAGTGTATGAATGATGTACCATCATTATCTGTAATTCCAAATTCTTCAATATTGCTGACAATGGTATTTGAAGGGTCGCGAGCCACTACATGCATGCCTATACGTTCATTCAATTCCACCACCTCATCATCTGTGACGTTCACTGGGAAACACTTAGTATTTTTAGCAATCACATCTGCCTGTGTCCAGAATAGTGTAGCACTCTGTGGACTGAAGTCTTCTGGACCTATTAAAATTATAAATAATAAAATCAGCCACCATCATTAAAATTTAGGTATATGAATTTGAATATAACTGAAAGCCAGTGTTGGGATCAGGGATGCGGTCGGGAAGGGGAGGAGTTCAAAGGCCCAGCTACATCACCTAGCTGCATGACTGACATTAGAAAAATTCTTATCATTGTTCTAACCTGCTGTAGTTGGCCCAGGATTGACGGACACAGTGAGAGTTGTGTCCACTGGATTAGAACCTGATGAAACAACTCTCATACACAATTCAACACTGATATCTTCAGTTTGACTGATTACTGGTATGAATGCAAATGCTGAAAGGAGATATAAAAAGTGGCCATTATTATAAATCATTCATATTGATTTACCTATAACAATTCCATGGGGCACATGCAATGATGCAGTGAGCTGGTAGTTTGATGTTAAGTTTGACATAATTATATGAAAGTGGATGATGCATGAATTGACTGAGTTCCGGAAAATAATAATCAAAGTATATAATTACTATAAGTATCAAGTATACATAAAGCATCAAAAGTAACTGCCGCCAGTAGTCTAGCAATGGAGCCGTGAATTTATACACTATATAGCTGCTGGTTTATTACCAGCTCATATTGATGGTCATCAATCTTGCCATATTACATTTGGGAGGCTCAGTTTATGATATACAGGCACAGGCTACAATGTACCACTAAATTACAAAACTACCAGTAGAATATGTGTATTATATGGAACGTCTTGTAGCAACATAACATATACACATATACATGTACACGTATACTAATACGTTTCCTCACTAACTAGACTGTCCAGCTGCATGACGGAAACAATAAACTAGGACTAGAGATAATAACACTGATGGTATAATCCTGCTTATACCCATCACAAACTTTAGTATATTCTCAATACCAGATCAAACTGCATGTGAAGAATAGCTTATAGCTGTACACCTTCGCCGCTTAAAATAGCTATATAGCTACACTGGCATGGTTTAACTCATTTAAGCATGCATATACGCAGGCAGACCAAACTATATGCAATGCCTAATGCTTTAAATTACTAGCTATACAAGGTTTCTGTCAGTAAACAGTTAACCATAATAAGGATTTCCCTCAAACAAAGATTAAGTTAAACAACTGATCAAATTTTCAGTTTGCAAGCTAACTGCTGTATTCCCTGGTGTCAAACATTGATTAAAATTCTTGTGTGGTGATCATAATTCTATTAGCTGCATGCTTTGGTGTGCATGGCCAATAAGAATTGAACAACAATAATAAATGTTTTGAATTAATTAACAATTTAACATAATGGAATAGTTAGACTATTTTATATTACTATTGTCAAAGCCAAAGTCATCTGTTTCCCATCCTTCTCCCTTGATCTGTCCTTCCTTAGTTTGCTCTGCATTACTATCAGTCGTTTTATCCGTCCCAACATCAAGGGGGCGTGGCTGATCAATCCCAGCTCCTGTTTTATCCTCACCATCCAATAATCGATCCAGTGGGTTAGCATTGGCCTCAGATTCCTCCCGCGGTCACTAACTCCACCCACTGGTACAATCCCTGTATCAACTGGTATACAACCTCTGTATTAATTGGTACTCTACCAGTAGCTACATCAGTATCAGCACTAGTACTAGTTGCTTCATCAGACGTCTCTTCGAATAACTGTTTTACACTGGACAGCGACTTCTTTAACTCTTCTCTTTTGATTTCGTCAAATAACTCCGGCACCAGATCCCTCAATGGCTGAGCTAGCTCTTTACTACTGATACCGACCCTAATCTTAGCACCCTGCTCTGCTACTCTGCAATCACTCTCTGATAATAACTGTGTCACTGTTGAACACAAGGCAATAGTGTTGACTTTATCTTTAGGAAAGAACACCGACAAACAGTATTTGATAAAAGGTAGGAAATCAACCACGATGACTCAACACAGATCAGTGAAAGACTGTAACTCGACTTTAGTGAAATTAAGATGCTCGATTCTAATTAAAAAAAAAACAATAAAAAATACATAACAATAAGCCCACTGTTGTTTAAACTCTATCTATGGACAGATAATTGAAGGTATTATAAACACAAACACAAGCAGCCTTAGAGCTGGGCTCACAATATTATGTGGTATGAGAAAGCTTAATAGCATAGTGAAAGGTACAGTACTATACAATAAACATACATTGTATTAGTTTATATACATGTACATGTTACATACACTGTACATAATCACTCTGATAGTATACTGACCTGTGGTATTCACCGATATCGTGTATCACACTCTGTAGCAGTCTATCAATTCCCGAGTGACCTCTGGACCCAGTGCCAGGGGGGCAAAGGCCGTGACCAAGGCATTAGTGAGGACTTCAAAAGGCTGATAGGAGAGAAGAGAGTGAGGGGGGGAGAGGAGGAGGGAGGACGAGGGAGGGGCGGAGAGAGGTAGGAAGGAGGAGAGGTTGGGCGGGACAGACTGGGTAAATGTGAAGTGCTTCATTGCTTCATGAAATCTAAGAAGAAGTAAATAAACACTAAAATATATGAAAATGTGTACAATATACAAATGTACATTAATACATGCTGAAATTAATCAATAAAAATATTATACATCACATGTAGATGTACATACTGAATAGACCACACCCATTATAATTACACAGCTAAATAGTCTCTCCTTCGAAAAATGAATCTACAAGTTTACATAAATCTGACTCTCCAATATAAAGGGATATCGAGGCCCGCCCACCCACCCTAACTCCTCAACTCTATTTAAGGTTATACCAGTAACTATGTTAATAATTTATATACAAGTGGTGACTAACTGGTGTTTAGCATCTCTTAATGAGTGTTGGAAGGTAACTAATGATACTCTCACAAACACCGGCATTATCAGGGACCTGAAGTCAGCCCCAACCCAACTGAAGGACAGACCGAAATACATACACTGACTGAGGAGAGGGTCAATACGATTACCAACACCACGATGGAGATCAGACTCTAAGAGACAAAGAAACTGCCATATCTAAGGAGAAAGGAAAAGAGGGGGAGGGAAGGAAAGAAAAAGGAATAGAAAGAAAGATAAGGAATCGTACACTAAAGTACAGTAATTAAAGTTCATAAGTGTCAAGTCAACAAGCATTCATTAATATTCATTGATAACTAGGTAATGTCTTATCACTGTTTGTAACTGTTTATGCATAAATTAGCCTTCGGCTATCTATTTTATGACAAAAATGTGTCAAAAAAAAACAAACTTTAAAAAGGAAAAAAAAACTATATCAGGGAATACAAAGATTAAATGATAATTATTATGTACAGTCTCATGCATAATATTTTTACATACTTTACTATTTTAACCAGCCACAGAACAGAGCCCCATCGGATAGCTGCTGGTGTCTCCCTCCACTGGACCTCCCATGAATACCCGCCAATATGGAGTCATCGTCAGGGAACAGGGCTTTATACTGGAATACAATATCAAACAGATGGACACGACAAGCATCAATAGTTTTACTGATGTGAATATAGTAAGGTAATAAGTAATAACATGGATCAGTGTGTCATATAGTGAGTAAACTATTATAACAAATACCAATGGAACCACATGTAAGAGCTAGTAATATGCGATATTTAAAGTTTCATTTATTGTATAATGTACAGTATACAGTGTGGGAAATATTGTGAGATTATGTGTGACAGTAACTTACGATCATCCTTATGCATTGATGACAGCACCGACTGTAACCAGTGGTCTCTAGCCTATAATAACACAATAGGACATACACTCTGACACACATTATCACACACACATAAATCCATCATTATTATTATACAAACACAATCATAGTAATAAAACTGTAGTATAACAGGACACACACATATATTCATACACACATGCACATACTGTACATACATATACATGCATAATAGTAAAAATAACATTTCTGGTGAATAATTAGCTCATACATGTATAAGGGTAGCCATAGGTTTACCTGAAGGAACTTGAGTTCAAGTTCCATTTTACTGAAAGCAGCCATCCTCCGGAGTACAGACCCACCAGCCAAATTTTGTTGTATGTCGACATGTGTATGCTAGCTGTGACGTGTTTTGCACATGTGTAACTACGAAAAGTTTTAAACCTGAAAATTAATTTACATGAAAATTTTCCATTTCATGTAATTAGTTTACGAGACCACAGTAATTATTACTACAATTATTTCTGTCACACTGAGTCACTGAGGATGAAGCGTAAATCATGTGAAAGTTGTCTATGGATAGTCAGGCTTAGTATGGGCAGGGTCAGTGTATATTTCCGCCAATTAAAGTTCTCATTGAGTTAGAGTTTTGATGTTTAGCATAAAAAGTGAATGCTAA
>JAYJLX010050904.1:0-11488 GCA_036873525.1 Chalinula nematifera | reverse complement strand
ATACTGGAAGATCTTCGTCTTAATCTTTGCCATGTTTTCAAAAATCCTTTAAATCGTGGAATTATCGACATCAAGCGTCTTCATTGGAGCGCGAGTGAAGTTCTACCATCAAGTATTCACAGAGATTACGTGGTAACACACACACAGACAGACAGACACACACACACACACACACACACACACACACAAACCAACTACTATAACCCTCTGCCCACGCTCGGGTTAAATATAAAACATGAAGAAGAGGGGCGTGGCACCAAGCATCCATGATTGCATTGCTGAACCATTGATTTTGCTTGAAACACTATCACGAAGTGATTTGAATAGCGGCATTTGTTGCTCTTGTGATCTCTGCTTGACACTGTATGTTACAGGTCTAAGGTCACACCAGGAAGCAAGATACACAGTTATGAAAATCACCATTTTGCTATACTGTAGAGGCCATTAAGCAAATTATGGATTACTGATCAACAAACGAATCAATAAACGTTGGATTTTACAGAAGTAACTGAAAGATGTATTCAATAGCTTAACCTATCATGCCAACAAGCTCAAACACTTATCAGTAGTAGTCTAGTAGGCAATGATGTTCAATCAACCGTGCAGCTAAATACAAGCTAAAAGCTAAATTGTTTACAAGCCGCTGTGACATTCATTGAGGCACATATTATTACAATACAACCTATACAGTCACGTGAGCCTTTTCAATTTACGTTATCCTTCGTAGTTGTTTATTTGTGATGGCAGAGAGTGCTTCTTCTTCAAGCTAAAGTCCGGTAGTGATCCACTTTGATACTGGAGGCGGCACCAGGTTAGAAAAGTGCCTCAAGGTGTAATCTAACTTCCATCAAATTTCAGGAAAGAAACTAATCATAATCTCAGAGTATTTGACTTTACTTGTAGTCCAACACGGGCTAAAAAAGTACACGAATTGCTTATTTCTCCAAAACCTTACAGAGAATCGTTCCTAAAATTTAATAGCTTGTAGAGCTTGAGTTAAGACGCAGCTAATACAAATTTCAGAGCTAAAGCATAACGGGATCACTGCCGCATTTTGCGCTAAAGTTTTGGAGAGTATCGATCAAGTACCGTATTTATCTCGCTCATCTTTATTCTTTTGCAGCGTTTCAGTGTTTAGTATCGTTAGCTATGGTTAGTTCTACTTCATGCAACTTATTTGGGCTTTTTTAAACTGGAGTTATGATCAACTAAAGTGTAGCCATGTTTTTGCGGCTGTAAAAGCTTCACTCATGACTTATGTCACCTGTGGATGCCATGTGCTAACAGATCATGTGTCAGACATCATGGCGTGTGTCTACATGATGTCAGAGGAAGCACAGATAGGATTCATATGACATCAAGAGTGAGCCTACACTTGAGCTTGAAGCAGTGAAGCTTGATATTACCCGATATTCCATCTTAACAAAAGCTGTAAGTTTGGGTACACTGCAGCGTACAGCCAGGTAGCACACATGATGCATGGCATGAATAAAGAAGAAAGTTAGTCTGCATAAACATAATACAATGAGAGCTCAGTTCTTGAAGTGTATAACTGACAGCTTCATGGCTCTTGAAATTGGAACAGGTATCTTGTTGCTATTTTTGACTAACCATGATTTTTCAGCTTAGCAAACAAAATCACTTATAATTGTGACCGTCTCCCGTCTCTATGAAAAAATTACAATCCATTTATAATTTTTACTGTATTGAGTAAAGCCTGGTTTACAATATGACGCTAGCGCGACGTTGCGTGGGCGATTTGACCTTTTTGATGCAACGTTTACATTGAATTCTATTCCAGCGTCAATGTAATATCATGCTAGCCTTTTATTGTGAACTAGGTTTTATGCAGTAGAAACGCTATAGTCCTTATCAAGCAAACCAAATATACAATACTCATACATGTACATGAGGAAAGACAACACGGTGACTTACAGTTTACCGTTATCTTTTTGCTTAGATAACAGTTTTGCATGTTCAACTCCAGTCACACAATGAAAACATCAAGCAAGGTTCAAAGACCAAGTAGATATCAAAATCTTCCTTCATCTAAAGCTGTTAAGTCATTGTATAAAATCTCTTCATTATTTACCGTCTTTACCACTGTTCAAATTGGTCACTACAGAAACAATCACGTGACCTCACTCAATGAAATTTAACTTTAAAGTTAATTTTCTTCTAAAAGCTTATTAGAGACATTTTGTCTTAAAATGCTAGTATTTGGCGACCAAGCGATCAAAAGCTGTCAACTTTGTCAAATTTAGTCTTGCTGACCAGCCTCTTTGCACGGAAAAGAGTCTGGCCTGTTTCAACACCGATTCTGGTGATCACTGTGTGTATAGAACGTTACAATCAAATCGTGCCATGTTTAAACTTGTCACAAAATCTCATGATAAATAGGTGTGGCTATGGATTAGCTATATAGCGCTAGATCGAGTACAGCGATTGTGCGTGTCATACGAGTTTAGAAATGGAGACAGTTCTCAAGTAAGCTGCATCGACTTGTGGGTACTCTTCTCTAAAGGATAAGCAGTTGGAAGTAATGACATCTTTCCTGAAGGGAAATGATGTATTTGTTAGTCTCCCCACCAGTTTCGAAAAGTCTGTGTGCTTCCAATTATTGTCTATAGTCTTCGATGATCTTCGTGGACATTCGTTCGGGTCTAGTATAGTAATTGTAGTGTCTCCTCTTATCAGCTTAATGGCTGATAAGGTAGAAAACTGTATTAGTAGAGGTTTGAATGCTGTTGGGTTAAGCAGTGCCAAGAGATCTGAGGAAATTGATGTTAAAGTACTGCAGGGAGAGTACCAACTGGTATACTGTATATCAGTCCAGAAATGATTTTGGATACTAAGAAGTGGTTGTGGCTATTACAAGGAGACATATACCAGTCACGATTGGTTGCAATAGCAATCGATGAAGCTCACTGTGTAAAAACATGGTAAGCAATGACACTGTCTCAATGCATGATGATTGTTTAATTTTCATCACGCAATAATTATAGTATATAGGGGAGAAACATTTCATCAAGTTTTCCGCCAGCTGGGAGATATTAAAGCCATTGTGCCTTCTGGGATAAATATGGTGGCATTGACAGCAACTGCCACAGAGGTTACTTGTAGGGAGGTATGACGGGTGTTGGGCGTGAGTAACCCTGTGGTTGTGGAGGCATCCCCTGATAAGCCTCATGTGTTCCTAATGTGCAGTGAGTTTACCTCAATTGTAGAGGTATTTCTGCCAATAGCTGAGTAGTTAAAGTTTGATCGTGTGAACATGGGACGATTAATAATAATATTTTGCAAAAAAATTGCTCTGTGTAGTCAAGTGTACTCTTTTTTTTAAGTATATCATGGGCCCTGCATTTACTGAGCCACTGAACTACCCAATATCACAGAGCCGCAGTATCGACTAGTGGATATGTTCACTTCTGGAACTCATTCTACCGTAAATGAAGAAATAGCGAAGTCTTTTAAGAACCCATCATGTCCATTGCAGATTGTGATCACTATTGCGTTTTATCTTGGTGTAGATTGTGCCGAGGTTAGGAAAGTTATTCACTTAGGTCCTCCAAGTGATGTGGAAGACTATATTGAGTAGTTGGGACGAGTTGGTAGAGACGGGAAATCTGCAACTGCTGAAGTCCTGTACGCGAAGAACTTAATGAACAATACATCAAAGCAACTGAAGGACTACTGTAAACTGACGGATACATGTAGTTGTAGAAGAAATTTTCTTCTTTCAGATGTTAAATCTTATACCCCTCTAGTGAGATGCTATGCAGCTGTTGTGATTTTTGTAAGAAGTATTGTGTATGCCCTGAATGTAAAATTACCCTACTGAATGTACCATCTTAAATTACTATTATTGTATGTTCTGTACATGTGTTAAATGTAACTTTGTTCAGTATAATATTATGCTATTGTCATTTAAGTTGATTAAAATTCATTGATTATGTTGTTTAACTGTGAGTACATGCATGATAGTAAGGTTTCATGATTAATTCAAGATATAGGGTTTTCAATAATATTTGGAAAATTGGCATAGCACTGCACAGTAGAATAATAGAAGACCTTTGCTTTAGTGGGAGCACCAACACAGTCGGTCACATCCTTCTTAAGAGAAGCTACTCTATGTGCTCCAGAGTGCTTTCCAACACACAAATCATCATCAAAGGCAGTATCTAATACTTCAATAATTTTTCCAACTCGTTCCAGTCCTGAAGAGGCCTTGTTGGCACCTAATGAGTTCACTGCTTCCTTACATACTTGATTGAGATGTTCCATTAACAAATCGCATGGAATGTTTCTACCTTGGAGCCCAGAAGTATTTACAAATCTATCCCAGATTAACTGGCGTCTTTCCCTTTCAGAACATATGAAGTTATACTGTGCCAGCATTGTGAATGCCTCTATTGCATAATTAGTGTGTGCTATACCTTTGAAGTACAGCATCATGTGTCTCCAACATCTTAGAACTCTCATTCCGTCACCTTCTTTAATTGCGTCAGTAAACTCTGAATACAACAGGCCTACAGACATTAGGAGAATAGAATACTATAGAATTTTGTCATCGTCATGGTTGACTTCGATTGATTGCTTCAAAGTTGGCATCAATGTTCACATGCTTCTTCACTATAGTTGAAGATATGACATATAGAGTGTCGTTTCTCACTTTGTCTTTTTGGAGCCAATTATCTGCACGAATCATTTCCTTATTGGAAGGATTGTCATCGCGATTCTTCATATTTAGAAGATTCATTGCCGTGGCTAGTATGTAAGATGTCACTGTCAGTTTGAAGAAGTCGTCACAGGCATTGAAATCTGTGATTTTGTTGTTTAAAGTGACCCAACGATGATTCACAAGTACTTTTAATTGGCTCAGAGTTCCTTTATCTTTAACGGACTGTCCTTTGTACAGAAGTTTGAAACAAGCCTATATAGCAATAAAATATGCAAAAGGGTGTGGTTAATACCATTATACTGATATATATGTGATGCCATGCGCTTACAGTTAAAAAGCATAGTTTGGTATGCCAATCTTCAACGACTGGTTGTATCCCTTTCAAGGAATTAATTGCATTCTTGGAGTTATCTCTGTCTGATGCATGTAACTCTTCTAGCCATAGCACATGAGAATGTATCCTTTCCAAGTAAAATGTGCTGTAGACTGGCTCCTTCATCATTTGTGCTGGCAGTGGCGCTGTTTGAGCATCGTGGAGTGTACTGCTGTCAGTGCTCCAGTATTTCTCCCATATCATTGTGCTGTTACTCATCTTTCAACAGTACACCAAGAGACACCTACATACATATATACACATGCAGATGGATTATAAATAATTATATCCGGTCGAGGCACTCACTATTGTAGACTTTCTGCTCAACTCATCAGAGGAGGTGTGTTCAATATGCTTTGGAACAAAATCACAATAGCTTTCATTGAAGTATTTCATGTGTTCTATAAGTACACTTGAAACAAGAATTGAGAAGTTGTGTAGCAAACCCTGATGGTCAGCTGATGACGGAAGAACATCTAGTGAAAGTAAGGGGACTGTGCTGCTTGAGGAATTAGGAATAGTTCCTTTATCTGTTCCTTTATCTGATCGACAATATCTTGGCCTTATATTGGCCTTATATTCTTGTCTATGTTGTCTCCCACTAGTTTAAATCCAAATGTGATTATGGTGCTATAACTATTATCATGGTTGTCCTGCTGATGAATTGTGTCACCAGTGGACTGACCTGTTTCACAGAAATAAATATGAACCTCATCGATGATTCACATGCACTACGAAAATATACTTTCTAATTCTGCTAAAACACTTCATACACACGAATTGGTAGCCTCGTTTTAGTTTTAATTCCACATCAGCATCGGAAATATCATACTCTTGTCTTAAGATCTCCTTCCACATCTGTAGTATTTCAGCTGAATTACCCAACACTCTTCTGCTCCCTTTTATTGTCAATGAACTACATACTAAGCAGCGAGAACAAATATCATCCATCTTTCCACTACGTGTACGTATGTTAACTCTCTCTCACGTTTTTATGACGTCAGTGTTTTATCACGACACTGCATGTGACTTCTGCATTCCACTATCACCAAAAGGAGTGTTAAAGTTGGCCAGACTCTTTTCCATGCAAAGAGGCTGGTCAGCCAGCCTGGTCATTGGTCAGCCTGGTCATTGGTATGTATATTATGCTAATAGCCTTACCTAATTTTTCTTAAGTTACAAGGATTGTGCTTTTGTTGTGGAAAGGGTCACAATTATTTTGACCGAAATTTGTCCTTTGATTGTCTGTTGTTATCATAAGCCCTGGTCATCAGTAATACAAAAGTGAATAAGTGCTAACACCCTCACAAGTCACAATGGCGCTTATTAGCTCAAGTGACTCAAGTCACTCCAACGTTCTTTAATCCAAGCATAAGGTGGTTGAGCTCTCATGGGTGACTTAATACCTGGGATCGCCTCAAAATGGCCGAAAGTAATGGCCAACTTAAAACTCAGTAAACATGTTAGGTGCGTTTTTTATGATAAAAAAGCAATATTTAGAGTAATGAGTAAAGCTTACTTAACCCAGCTATAAGCATAAAAAGCATCCTACTTGACTCTAATTCCCGAAGCAGCGACAATGCTGAAAGAAGATAAATCGACTTTGAGCAAGTTTTCAACTTTGTTCCACTACTCTGAGGAAGCTGAAATTCTATTTACAACTATTATTGACCCCATCTATAACCTATCAGTGTTCGCAAACCTTTGCATTTACAGTTATGGAGATGCACAAAAATAGTCACCTTGGAACAGCTGTTGACGCTAATGTTTCTTCCCATAGCTCCCGACTCCAGTGGTATTAACTTAGCGAACACTAAAAGCTGCTTGCAAAACGTTTTATGGATGGTACGCAACAGTCACCATTGACTACTGTAAGGGTACGGTACAATTATAGAATGAAATTAATAAAATTTCTTGACCTGTAAGGGGTTTATAAATAATGGAATGAAATTGATAAAATCTCTTTGTATTTCTTTCTTTTATGAGATTATATATTATACAACAATTAATAACAGATACGCATACATCTTTTGTTTCAAACAATACTAATCCATATGGGTGAAAAATTCCGAGGAGGGTAAAATTTCGTGGATTTTGAGAATTTTGTCTCAACCTGATCCAGGACTTAAGCTACCTGTGAAAGTACATACCTGTAATAAAATATGATTAAATTTTATGGATAATGATTGTCGCAAAAAATATTTATTGTATTGTTATGTGTACATTATTTACATGTATTACATAATTATTACATGTTTGTGTTTTATTATATAATTATAGATGTTGTCACGAATGCAGAAAAAAAGTGAAGTCATTGAAGTTTTGAGGCAGTATCTGAGTTTATATCCTTCATCAATTAATGCACATAGGTAAAAAAAGAACAAAGACGTACATGTACACGTTTTAAGTTACTCTTCACTCAATAGTAATCACCTTACACAAGGGGTAAAGCTTTTGGAATAGTTTTTTTTTATTTAAAGTTGGTTAAATTAAAAGAAACTGCATGTGTTCTAAAATTCCTCCATTTTTTATTATTTTTTTGTTTAATTTTTTTTTTGCACTCTCTACACGTACATTGTATGTAGTATTGCGAAGTATCAGCTCAGCATTAATTAACTTGAGCTGCTGCTTGTTTATTTTAGGAATACAAGTTGATCCTTTGACCGGTTGTTTTGAATTATTACATGTATGTGTACTTTTGCTTTGGAAATGAATGCGTTTTTAATTTTTTACTTTGCACTGCTCATTTGTAATGACAACTTTAGACTCTAGTATTTGTTTTAATATACTGAAGTCTTCAGCATCCCAAGACTGGAGTTTCTTGGCAACCCATTTCAGGAGCATCCTAAAAGGTCAGAGGTAGTACAATATGTAGAGCAGATTCCAGGAATATTTTAGTGGCAGGAAGGTAATGTTATATCAAGTTTGGTACAATGGCTTTATAACCCTGAGGTCATGGGCATAATAGGCTATTTGAAGTTGAGATGATGCAATGTCAACCAGCTGGGAGATCTCAATGCTGTATGGTACTCTTTTGGCACAGGAGCACCTAGCACACATGCACTCCCATCTGAGACAATGGAAATGTAAATCCTCAACAGAACCATATCCATTACAGTCAGCTACATACCATATCTTTTTGGTTTGATTGATGTGACCCAATATCAGAATTGGAGGTGCTTACAAAGGCCATAGACAATTGATCACCTTGTGGCAATACCCTGAACAATTTTATAATTTCGCCATCCACAAAGAGACTTCCACTTTCAAGATATAGATTAACTAAAACATAACCCAAGGAGTGACAGAGATAAATTAAATTTCTATAGGCAACCTCATGGTTTAACTGTTGAATGCATCAACAAGAGGAAAGGTACGATATAGTCGTCGTTAAAGAGCTTCGCAACCAGAGTTTTACCCAGCACACACTTGTAGAGGTCCTAAAGCATTGATCACGTCTTTCAATGATAAGGATAGCTTTACATACATGTATGGCACTGTATATGATATGTCAACTGACTACTCCAATATCAATTGGTCTTATTCCAAAGCATTGTCAGAGACAATCAACCTGTTGGGACAGAGATGCTGGGAGGGTGTGGACGTACATGTGTATGACGTATACATCAATGAATGATCAGGGCTAATGCATTACATGAATCAGGTGAGTGCTTGAATGATTAACGGATGATAATTGTACCTTATGATGGCAGCAATACCTGAAGGCATATCAGCTTCTAGTTTGTGGTTAACTAAAATATCCGGAGACTGTAGACCAAGCATTAAGGGTTTTAATACAAGGCAATCCTTATAGCACTGTTTAGATTATTTTCATTTTTAGGTGAATTGAGAACCATTCAACATTAAACATGTATCTAAGTTGCTTTATTCATCCATCTTTTCAGGAGCATGTACTAACAGGTTCTCGTGTGTAGACAATGATTAATCAATAGCTGTGTAGTAATATGTATGGTGCCAAAACCACACCACACCACACACCCTTGAACAGTTATGCCATCGTTGACACTATGATCAGGTGGACTTGAAAGAGTATGAATCAATTGCCACCTGCCTGTAAGGTTCGATTTTGGGATAATCCCTATGGGGCTACAATGGAAACCAGGGATGTTCAGTGGGAACAGTCTGGCGAGGCAACCAGCCTCCTGTTCGGCTAAAGTATAGGCTGATACCACAGTGGGATTTTCTTGTACTGACTGTTGGTTACCCCTAGAGGGGCGGAGTGTCGAAAGAGTTGGGATCAAATCTGATCTGAAACACATGCATGAAGCCTTGGTTAGGTCTTCCAGAGCTGGCGGGGAAGGGGGAGGGGCTTATCGTGGGAGTGGATGCAAAACCCCTGGCAGTTGTCTTCCCACCTTGTTGAGTAACAACTAATCCCCTATGTACCAGTGTGTACCTGAGCTGTCAATGTTGCAGCACTCAATTATACCTACAGTGAGAGGTAATTTATATAAGAGTACTGACACTATAATTATTCATGCGTCAAAAGCCTGGCAGCTATATATACTTGATAATACTAATGCAACAAAGGAAAATCTTAACAAAATTTATGCTTAAATCAGAAGCCTACAATATGTAATAAACTCAAAAAAAAAAAGAGAAAACAAAAGCATATACATGTACATATACAATATGCCCATATTATTCTGCTGGGCAGTTAACATATTGGTCAGTTTCATTGCTTGGGTCTGTGAGAGACACCTTACGGATCTGCGACCTGGGCGTTTTTGGTGGACGGGTCTGGTGCTGTTGATGTAGCAGTACTTTTCTCACCCTTTGACAGCCAGGCCAGAGCAATATGGTCTGTGTAGAAGCATTTCTGGCACACGTGCCAATATCTGCAATAGGAAAATTTTGTGCAGCGGCCTTTGTTGAAGTTTCTGCAAATTCCTGATGTCTTCCTGCCACTACCTGCATTATCACCTCAATACTCTAAAGAATTAGCAGGATTAGATTGGCGTTCCATTGCTTACAAGGCATAATCAGAGGCTGTAT
Source organism: Chalinula nematifera (assembly GCA_036873525.1). Lineage (NCBI taxonomy): Eukaryota > Metazoa > Porifera > Demospongiae > Haplosclerida > Chalinidae > Chalinula > Chalinula nematifera. Next base: position 1,418 of record JAYJLX010050904.1, on the reverse strand, counting down.
GGTCAATCTCATAATAGAGAGAGCATAGCATACCTGCCCCTCCATCTGTACCCAGGCCAATAACAGTGATTGATAATAGTTATGGGTAGGGCTAGGCAAATTATGCCCAAATTTGTTCCCATTATGCTTTCAAGCATTGCTTTGTTTTCAACCCTATTATGCTTCAAACTTAACCCCATTATGCTCTTCTTATGCCCGACTTATTATTTATTACTATTAATGTTAAACTCTTTCATAATAAAAAGTTGAAAAAATAATTATCTTTGATTGAATTGTAACATTAGTGAACATTCGATGAAGTCCTCTAATTTTGATGTTTGTTGCTGTGAAAAAGAGTTATTTAGAAGTGAAAACACTCTTTCAGCAGCTGAGCTAGAAGTTTGTATAAGAGCTATTTGCTTGAAAGCCTGTGCCCAGGTTGGAAGCTCTTCCTCATATTTCTTAAACCATTCAAGTGCGTTTGTTGAAGCAGACACTCCTGTTGTTTTTGCTACATATGTAGGTAGCTCTTTCTTAAGCTTGTCAATTGTATCTGTCGTGCTTAATACTGGAATAGTCTGAAGTGTGTCCACATCATTCGCCACAGGTTGCATGTCATTGACTTTAGCTGGTGAAAACAACTGAGCTGCTTTAAAAGCACTTAGAGGAAGAGAGGTATCATCAGCAAATTTGGACAAGAAATAATCAAGTCCAGCTTGAACACAAGTCATGCCATATTCTATCCACTGTTTTTGAAGAGCAGCATTACCACCAGATATTTGTTGAGTGAGTGCATTGACATTAGGATAGTGCTTCGATCGGATGGTTGCTTTGATTTTCTCAATTTCTTCATAACATACTAGGACAAGCAGGCCATCTCCCTCTAATCGATATGTTGCATTCACGAATACCTCTCCGACATCAACTACGAAAGCTAATTCGATCTTCAACATAGCTACCAAGGTATCGTCATTTAGGATGTGCAACAATTTAGTACGAAGTGCAGGGCCAATTTCTGTGTTCCTGTCAAGAAATTGCTTCAAGTCACCAAACTGTAGTAGGAGTTGTTTATATACCTCCCACCTACTCCACCATCTCGTTCTACTAAAAGACTTCATTGATATACCACACTGCTCTTTCCACAGTGCTCTAGTTTTGGGGCTGTGAGAAAATAGCGATATCCATGCTGTGCTAAATTCGACTAAAGTAGGAAGCTTGAACTTTTCTCCTACTAGGTCTAAAGTGTGAGAGAAACAGCGAATATCAAGAGCATATGGATAAGCAATCTTGATCGTTCGCATTGCTGCTTCATTCACACTTGCTCCATCTCTTATTGAAGCCACAAGTAAGCCAGATTTAATGCCATATGTAACAGATAGGATATCTATCAACTCTCTTGCTAGTTCATCTCCTGACATGCTTTTGGTTAACATTTCAAC
>JAYJLX010050893.1:0-11489 GCA_036873525.1 Chalinula nematifera | reverse complement strand
ACCTTGAAAATTTAGCCCCATGAAAATATTTTACATGCAAATTTTTACTCATGAAAATTTCTACTTATACGGTATATGTTTATTTTGTGTATCAGAAATATTATAGTATACTGTTCAACCCCATCCATTTTTGTTATACATGCATTTACCATGATACATATGCACTATGCGTTTATATTACAGTGTGTATGCAAGAGCCTTCAGTCCTACTAACATACGTGTACCAGTGTTGTCATCAACAAGGAGCCAATCATGTGAGTGGGCGGGAAAACTTCACCCCTTTTCCCACCAACACACATCATAGGTTTCTGCATCAGCCTCTACCCTTTAACTATAGTATATTTTAGCTCATGTACTTAATTGTAAAACTGTAACAATGTTTATTAGTATAATACTGATTCTATTTTAGAGATACGCTGAGCTCCACGACATGACATACAAGGAGGCCAGTGCCAGAGATAATTACAATATCCAGACCATCTTCACGGGACTGGCAGAATAAATAATACAGGAGAAAGAAAAGAATAAGAAGAATGGAGCAAACACGAACAGAACTGAGCAAAGTGTAACGTTAAATAGACAATCGGGTGAAGATAAGTCGGGTGGCTGTAAATGCTAGTATATGGCCATATTGATCTACTCCAACAGAGGGGGTGTGGCTACTAGCCTGCATAGCTAGCTGTAATGAATCAATTAATATTATTACCAATTTAAAGAGTAAATTATATTTGTGGTATATTATTATTTGTTTATGCTATGTCCTGTATTTGCTTCTGTTTTTTTCCTGTGAAAAATTGATAAATGTGTTTTTTTGTTGTATATTTTTTTTTTTGCATAAAACCTGCTGACACTGTTTACTTTTTGTTGTTATAAAGATAATTATGCTGTTCAAGAAATATTATAATAATCAGGGTGTGGAGGGTGTGGTTAAATTTTTTAAAATGAGGTATAATGAATATAATTTAAACAGACTATTTATATAAAAAAAGGAAAAAAAAAAAAAAGCAAACCTCATACGCTTATTGTGGTAGCAAAAATACTTAAAAATGATTAGTTTTATTGCTTTCTTTGCAGCTATTCTTCCATGTCTCCAACTATATATTGTATTGAAGGGAATGTATGATTATTTTAAGACATCATATTATTACCCAGAACATGTTATGGCTGAAAGGCTCAGGCGATTTCCAAATCATACAGTTTTTGTAAGAATTTTTTTCCGCCTTTCGCGCAGAGGATCAACTTTTGATGAAACAGTTGTACTTGGTCATAGATTACCAGCAAGCTATGTTATTCAACTCGGTTCAACCACAATGAATGCTATATTTATTGCAGTACTAGTATTTTTACAGGAATTCCTCTGGCAAGATGCTCCAAATGAAAATGTTGCTACATTTTGTAGTGAAAAAATACTATTTCCTACTGGAAACTGCTCTGAAGCATATGAGGATCCATTTGGAGATGGCGGATACAACTGTCCACCATTGCATCGTAGTCATGAAGAGTGCTCAATACTAGCATTTGATTTTAGTAGAGCATCCTCAAGTGCTGTTGGTGTTTTTGGTTTTCATTGTGCACTAATGTATATTGGATTATTTTATGGAATTGTATTATCAGCAATTAGTAGAAGAGGGAAAAAAAAGGCTGAATGCTATTATGCCCTAATCATATGCACAGTGCCTATATACATGGTAGGGATTTGTGGAATTTTGGTCTTAAAAATACGGCTGGAAGGTTTAGGCTACCAATCTATAGAATGTGTCGTGTATTTACTGATTCTACAGGTCGAGCTGATATTTGCTATATCAATAAAATGGTGGAACATTGTCCCAGCCCAAATCAACCAACAAGTACTACCTGTTGTGAATCCAGAAAGTTATACAAATGCAGCAAGACAAGCAAATGTACGACAGCTGAACCCAAGTGGCCAATCAAATATTAGACAGCCAAATCCAAACCAATTGAATGAAAGGCAACTGAATCCAAGCCGCCCGTTAAATACTGGACAACAAAATCCAAGTGGTTATCGATCGAATGATAGAAGGGCAAATCTGAGCCAATTGGAGGTAAGACAACCAAACCCAAGCCAATCAAATGAAAGACAGCCCTTAATACAAAACATTCACTAGCTGCACTTTTGCTGAGACTTTTGCTTATACTTCACTTGCTAAATTATATTATGTATGTGCAACTGCATAATTATTTAATTTTATAAGTATATGCTAGGCTGTATACCTTATATACACCATGCTGTACACTGTAGATGAAATTTTTTTGCTGGACTAAAATTAATTTAATTATGGCTTATAATGAATTCTTTTTTTAATGTCACATACGTTAAATCATCATAGAGGGTGCTGGTGGTGAAAATTTTATGTTCACAAGTATTCATGTTCAGTATGCATGTTCAGTATGCACATTGCTTGCTCAGTTCTCTTGCACTAATTATGTCATTATGAATTAGCACAGCTAGTAAGAGAGTATAACCTGAATCATTTACTTAAAATATAATTATGCTTACAATATTCATTGTCTCTTGCTAGCAATCAAATAGTACTATAACTAGCATAAGCATGATTAATGAATTTTCTTAGCCTATAAATATCAACTTATATACTGATGATACAGCTGTATTAGTGCCATGTAAGCAAGCTGTATTAGCAAAAAAAGCTGAAATGTAAGAAGTTTACGATTCTGATTACATGCAGTTACTTTAAAAACATTACTTTAATCACAAATTAACATGTACACACTTCAAATGTTATGCTGATCTGACGAGATCACATAATTAATTAATTTTTTTATTAGCTCATGCATGTTATTCAATTTTATCATTGAAACTTTTGATATCAAGCACCTATATAGAGAATACTGACATGGCTATGGTGATAAGACAGACAGCGCGGACAGACAAACATGCAACACAGCAGACATACACACAAACTATATAACCCACAGCAGCTATAGTACACTGTTTGATTGGAAATATGCTTCCATGTCAAGCTATTGACTATAGCAATATAATATACAATATAATACTTATACTAGGTAGGTGCCAAAGGGACTGCATATGTGCCGCATATTCCATACAGAACTGCATGGCACCATTATGATGCAGTTGAGATGGCCTCTGACTAGTGCAACCCCGCCCCTATACTTAACCCCCAATGCTCCCAACTGCTTGTGTAAACTTGAACAGGGTATATGCCCACCTAATATCATTTATAGCATTTTGTATTGGATATACTTATAGCACTTGGGATGGAGTTGAGATTGCAATAATGGGGCGTTTGGCCTCGTGCCGCTGATCACTTTGTGCCATGATTTGCCCTTGCGCTAACTATCCAATACCGAACTCTGGCTATAGCTATATATGCCAGTATTAGTGTATAATAGCTATTTCACAACCATGAGAACAAACTTGAGAAACAATCCATGGCACATGCATGTAAGTGATGAGTTTTAACTAAGAATAGCAATGTGCACAAACTGACCAAGAGACAATTCTAATCATTCAGGTATATGTTTGCGTTTGTTCAACTATTTTATGTATTGGTAATGTGACTATGTAAACAAAGTCTGGAAGTATAGGACATGTGATGCAGTGTACCAGGTGTAGATTCAGGAGAATTGATAATAATAGCCACTAAAGCTATATGAATATCTATAGTTAAATTAACTTTTTTTATGCTAATGAATGTAATTATGGATAACAATGTACCATAATAAATTGTAACATTGTACCATTATGTAATTACCAAGTGAGGAAACTAATTGAATTAAAATTTATGAAAATAATTATACGATATGTATCTTAATTAATTTGTTAAATTTTATGATATTAATTATAATTATATAATACTGTATAGGCATATAGTAAGTTATCAGTATAATTATTCGTAGTTGTCTATATATATAAATTAATTTTTAAGCACAACACTTTGATATAATGTACACGTACAATTCTCATAGGGTATGTGCACTCATATAAGTGAAATGCTCAGTACATGATGCTTGGCCACCAATATAGCCCTCATCAGTACAATATATAACGTTTTTTTTTAAAGAAACAGCATTTTGACCTCAGCAAGTCTGATTTCCTCCCCTATTGGCTAATCTGATAAGATAAAGCATATATAGGGCTGGCTGTTCACTGAGTATTATTGGATTTCCTGAAAGTATGCGGTGGCAAGGTGATGACCGCAGTATACATGGGCTATGTTGATAAGTTGATAATTAAATAAAGGCCCATAGGCTAGGAGAGGAGTTGTATACTTAAGCCTTCATGATTCATATACTTTTTTTGGCCTGGAAAGCAATCAGTGGTATGCATATATAAATGGTGGGTGAATCCCAGTAAGTTACAATGGGTGTTTTACTGATAACAACAAGAGATAACTATACAATAATTATTATTATAGTTTCATACTCATCAGATTAATACATATCATATATGTACTTGCTTGAATAATTCTCCTCTTGTCAAGCAAGGGTATACTATAGGATTCATCTAATTATAAAGTATCCTGTCATGCATGCCGGTTCATGATACATCATATAGTTGTATATCACCATCCATCCAGTTTAGTCTGCCAGCAAAAAAAAAAGAACACAAAATGAATACCTCAGAGCAGACAGTATGCTTCACTATATATACATGACATTGTACACATATCTGTAGAATGTATAAGGACACATATTGTGAATAAACCCTATTATGTGTGGCAGTTTGTACATTATATACTTGTACATTTGTACACTGCACTATATACATGCAGCCATGTACATCTATATCTATTTATCTCATTGCCACGTACTGTAAATAAGGGGGGGAAGGGTCAATTTCAGTTACACAGTAACCCCATACATTGTACGCTTCAGAATGTGTAAAAAAAATGACAGCTATATATATATCACATGCATGAATCAATAGATTATTATTGTGTGCACAGTCAATTCCTTGGTAAACCTTAATGGGGGTGGGACTTATATACACAGAACAACATAAAAGCTATACCTATAGCTCTATAACTGAATATTGTATATCTGCATCTCAGTGAAAATGTTTAATCCTTTAAGTATATTTGCTATTTTTGTACCAACTGCTCAGCTATTGTACCTCTCATTTAAGATTTGTTTGATGATAGCAAATTGTTGCCGTGATAGCAGCCGGTTGCAGTCAAGTCCAATTCATGTAGCAATTGTAAGGAAAATTTTCCCTTTTCTGCGTGAAGGAGCGACTCCTGATGAAACTATCATACTTGGCTTATATAAAGTAGAAGCACGTTATATGATTCGACTGTATGAAAATACCTACACAGCTATGGTGATGGCAATACTCGTGTTTGTACAGGAATTCATATTTCAAGACACTCCAAATGAAAGTGAAGCCTCGTTTTGTAGTGATAAATTTGTAAAGCCAGTGGCATTAAACTGTAGTTTTAATGGATTTGATTGTGAGCTGTATTCAAGTGGATATGAAGAATGTTTCAAAATAGCCTTTGACTTTAGTGGTGCTTTCACTGGTGCTGCTGGTATCTTTACCTGGCATTATGTACTAACATGCATCGGACTATTTCAAGCGGCCTTTTTAACTGAAAAAGTGAATAATGGAACCTGGGGAAATTGTGGTACATGTTGCAGCTCGTGCTGTTTCACAAGCAGCATAAGTGTTGTCTTCTTTTGGCTGATTTTTTATCATGCCTATTTCAAAATATTTACAGATGGCTTGGGTTTCCAATTTATAGAGAGTGCCATATACTCAATATTTCTTTTGCTCGAGTTTTTAATATACGTTATTTCAATAAAATGGTGGAAATTTGTTCCAATCCAAACTGTAAATCAGCAACCACCTCCACCTGCAGCAAGAGGCCCACAAGCAAATCCAAGACAACCACAGAACGTAAGAAACCAATCAAACACTAGACAGCCGAACCCAAGTGGCCAACCAAATATAAGACAGCCTAATCGAAGTGGCCAATCAAACATTAGACAGCCGAACCCAAGTGGCCAATCAAATGTTCGCGTTAGCCAGCCAAATCTAAACCAATTGAGTATAAGACAAACAAGTCCAAGCCCATCAAACGAAAGGCAGCCATTGCTAAACATTCAAAATAACAATGATAACTACTATACCTGATGATACTTTACTATGCACAGAAGTAAATTTTACTGATGATATGATGTATACCTTTAATTAAATATGAGTATTATACTGTAAGTTTTTTTTCAGAAGATTTAACAATAATGCATGCTATGAATAAGGAATCCCAATTAAGGAAACAAGTAGGGTATATTGTAGCATATTAAATTGTAAAACTTCACGCATTACTTATAACTTTGATCCTTTCAGCCTATCTTTTCTGTTAAATGCAACAATGTTTTTGCTACTTTCATGCATGTGTAAAGTTGCCCAGTGTATATGTTGGGGCCTTGTATATGCATGCAAAGCACTATTACTATCTCAGTATAAAATTCAACCACACTCCTCCCTATTATGAATATTTCTACCAATTCAATTAAAGACAAAGACAACCACCACGTGCATGGCCAATCAGCTGTAAGACAGCCAAACCCAACTGGCTCGAATGCTAGACAGCCAGATGTAAACCAATTGAATGTAACACAACCGAATCCAAGCCCGGCAAACGAAAGGCAGCCATTATTACTAAACATTTAAAACAACAATGACATGCAACTACTATACTGATACTTCACTATGGACAACAAGCAAAGTATATCATGTTGTGTGCATGCTACAAGAATTAAGTTAATCATTTGGTTATGATAATTATATATGTACCCTAATTAATTTGCTAGTGTTTTACTGGTTTGAAATTATACATGAATATTAATTACATGCAGTGGAACCTCCGAATAAAGACCCGGATACTTTGGGACCCTAGATTGAAGTACTTTGTCCTTTATAGAGAGGTTGTCCTCTTCTCAGAGGTCAAAATGCATTAGACAAGTCTATTTGGGACATTGACAAGTGTCCTTTGTTTAGAGGTTTATTATACTACGTCCCTTTCTCGGAGTGTCCACTATTGGAGGTTGTACTGTACCTGTATACGTTTTTTTTTTTTTTTCAAAAGATTCAACTTTTGAGTCATATAATTTTTAGAAATAATAAAACTTCAAAAATATAAAGTATTTGGCTAGTGAAACTTCAGTACGCAGTATTTTGATCTTTTAGCCTATACTTTGCTATATAATGTTGCCCTATGCATAGATCTATGCTGGGCAAGCCAATAATACCATTAGTACCAACTATGAATATCATTTGAATAAATTAATTTTTGTTGCAGTAATGAATACACTCACAAATTTCAGCTATTATAGTCCATCCCCTCCCTCAAGGGGGAGGGGCTGTACACATTTACATGCAGAGTGTATACAGTTAAGCAATTGGACTCCCATGGTTGTCCAATTGCTTAACTGTATACACTCTGCATGTAAATGTGTCAAACTATTTGACCATTTGATTGACCATTTAAGAAAGGGCTTATGAATAATCATGCAATTTAGTAATGATAGGTGTCACCATCAGCTATACAGTGTATAAACTGACGGTATTTCTGTGACATTTCAACGGATATACTTTAGGTAGGTATAGTGCTGCTGTGTTAGTTTTTACAAAAACTTCTACTATACACATGTATGTGTTATTATACTGTGGTATAGTCTACTTACTGTTTATATACAGTACTACATTCTCAGGACAGACAGTCACATACATGTACATGTATATAAAGCTACATAATCTTTATACAGTACATGCACACTGTGCATTCTCAGTGCTCAGTATAATAAAAAATTAATACAATCTCAGAGCATGCGCAGTCTATAATTAGTAATGAATATACCAGCGCTCAGTATAATTATACAGTGTACATTTACATCAGGCCAGTCTCAAGCTGGATTCACAATATAATGTTGAGATGACACTGTGTCAATGTCAAAATAAATTGCAGTCTATTTCCATGTTGAATAATTGTCACTATAAAGGTCAAACCACCCATCCATTTCGCAAAAACATTCAGTAAGTGTCATATTGAGAATCCTATACTTAATAGTCACAAATACACTGCCATTGTGTGCTATATTTTCTCAAAGCAAACTTAGTTCAGCGAGATTATACATGCTAAACTGGTGTTTAATGAGTAAGATTAAGGCGGGGAGGGGTTCGAAACTGCACAACTTTATTCTTTTATTCATAGCATAATATCCTAGAAGGCAATGACTGTACACAGCAACAACAACTGAGATACAGGGATATAAAAACTAGAAAGCCTGACAACAAACTGAGATAAAATAAGATATGCAATACATTCATTGCAATTTTTAATCGAACTATTGTATTATAGTCGGCATTTGGCACACTGATCAGTTGATATATATATAGTATAGTTATAACAGTCAATATGATGTACCATGTACTTACTGTACTCAAGTTAATAGCCCTGATGTTAAGTAGACTTGAAATGGTTGTGCTACTATATGCAGTGGTCAAATAATTACCACACACTGGCCCACTTTCACCTATGTTAGCAAAAAAAATAATTGAATCAACTAAATATCAATTAATTAATTTATTTTACTTATATCACGTACACGTACATCATAAATAGGCACATGATATAGTTATAGCAATAGTATACATGTACATGTGTATAATCATAATTAACTATTACGCATGCATGTATATTTTAGCTGAATCAGTATAACAATATTAACCAAAACAAACATCATGCAGCCCTTGCATTTAGGGAATCTTATCACAAACCACATGACAGCAATGAAAACACACACCCCTGATATATATAGTGACTATATATATAATTATAGGTTTTATAATATCAGGCCCTATATAATAGTAATTTTCAGTATACATAGCTACTTGATCCCTTATCAGTCAGTTGTTATTGCTATCTCTTATCCATTTTGGTAATATAGTAGAATATAAAAGCATCCCTACATGTAGCTGACTCAATTCTTTATGACTGTATTGTGCTACAGCTGCTTTTGTATCTTTTGAAAATGTTTAACTTCAATGGCTTTGCTCCAAGCACCACTCTCATACCTATACTCTTACTAGTGTTATTTATACTAATGGTTTGGTCAAGAATATCAACTTATCGTTTCGAGCGCAACTTGGCTAGAGAGGGTCGTAGGCTGAATCCAATTCCTATTATAGGTATTAGGAAAATTTTCCCTTTCTTAAGTGAAGGAGCGACTCCTGAGGAAACTGTCTTACTTAGCGTATTTAGAGTGCCGCCAGGATGCATGCTTCAACTGTATAGAAGCACTTACTATGCAGCCTTTATTGCACTGTATGTTTTCATCCAGGAATTCATATTTCAAGAAACTCTAAATGAATACGAAGCCTCTTTTTGCAGTGAAAAAATAATAAAGCCTTTATGGAACTGTACTCTTAATGGATTCAACTGTTACCTTTATTGGAGTGGTTACGAGGAATGCACAAGGCTAGCCTTCGAGTTTAAAGGTGCTTTCACTAGTGCTGCTGGTTTCCTTGTCTGGCATTACGTACTAACATGTATGGGACTATTTGATGCAGCATTATCAGCTCTTCGAGCAGTGAATGATGCGGAAACTGGACAAAATCATGCTAAATGTTGTAAATGTTGTGTTCGTGGATGCTACATGATTGTTGCTTCTACTGTGGCGATAGTCATGTATTTGGCCCTTAAAATACTGATGGACGGTCTAGGTTACCAATTCGCAGCAAGTGCTGCATACTCAATAATTCTATGGGCTGAGGTGATATCGGCTATATCGATAAAATGGTGGAACTTTATTCCAATCCGAGCTGCAAATCAGCAACCACCTCCACCTGCAGCAAGAGGCCCACAAGAGAATCCAAGACAGCCACAAAATGTAAGAAACCAATCAAACACTAGACAGCCAAACCCAACTAGCCGACCAAATACAAGACAGCCAAATCCGGGTGGCCACAGACAACCACCGAACCCAAGTCGCCAATCAGCTGTAAGACAACCAAACCCAAGTGGCCAATCGAATGCTAGACAGCTGGACGTAAACCAATTGAACGTAACACAACCGAATCCAAGCCCATCAAATGAAAGGCAACCATTATTGCTAAACATTCAAAACAGCAATGACAACTACTATAACTGACACTTCACATCGCGTTATATTAATCATTTTGTTATATAATTATGATAATTATAACCCTTTTTAAATTAATTTGCTAGTGTTTTGCTGGTTTGAAATTATACATGAATATTATTTTTTTTTTTTCAAAAGCTTAAACTTTTGATTAAAATTAATAGAAGCAATAAAACTTTACAAAAATAGAAAGCATCTGGCTATAGGAATATTAGGAAACAATTGGCCTGTATATGGGTTGAGCCAGAGCTCTATACATTATACCAACTATATCCGGCTTTGAATAAATTTCGTTATAGTATGAATGCACTCATTACATTTCAGCATATGATTTCAGCTGAGCCCCTCCCTCAAGGGGGAGGGGCTGTATACATGTACATGCAGAGTGTATAGACAGGCAATTGGGCTCCCATGGTTGTCATGAAGGTATGTATAAAGCAAAGTCAAAAGTAATTCACAACTACATAGCACATCAGTTTATAAGGTAAAGCAGTACGTTGCTGATCTAGTGAATCATCGATGCTCTGACTGCTTGGATTAATTTTCAATTAGTAGCCAGCTTTGAGTTTGAAATACAATATTAATTATTACACAAAGCAGTCAACTCTATAAGTAATATAATATATACTATTGTTTAGTATACATGTGACTGATAATAGTCTATATAATACTGGCTGGATTGTAATTGTGTGCAATGTATACTGTGAATAGTATTTTTTTGTCAATTTTTATTTTTTATCTAGTATTACATACTATACTATACTGTTGTATTGAATTGTTGTGTATATTGGCTTATCATAATTATCAATAGATACAATAATTGATTTTATAATGTCTCACAAAGACAGCATGCATGTATTACACTTGAAAGGTCAAAGGTCACATACACTATGACAATATTGCATGAATTATGACAATATTTATTCAAAAATGCCCACACCAATATATTATAGTCCGGGAATCCTGCTCCTTTGCAGTAAGTTAACAGAATAGTGGTGGGCCACGTCTGCATGTAGATAGTATATAGCCCAAAATCTGATTATGCTATAGCATTGTGGGGTGTGTCAAAATAATTCCACAAGCAGCAAAGTATACTGCTAGCAATACAGTTACGGTGATATTATAATGATAGATTATTAACGTGTTAATTGAAATTTCTATTGCCGGCTGCAGTATATACTGTGTACAGATGTTGCCAAATTCTTCCACCCCGGCTCTGTCAGTGAAAGGGGCAGGTCCCCATGGATACTATAGACTATATTAATACAATTATGTAATAGTTAGTACACAATGGGAGGTTATTAAGTTGTTTAGTAACCCGAGAATTTGCAATAATTCCCGAG
>JAYJLX010050882.1:0-11490 GCA_036873525.1 Chalinula nematifera | reverse complement strand
TACTAGAGGTCTCCATCAGCTACACATAACAGTACATGACCGTACCATCCCAGGTAGCCCAGTCAGTGTTCCTGTCAGTGTGAGAGGTACTCCTGTCAAGACTATTACTGGACTCAATAAGCCATCAGGAGTAGCTGTAACTGTTGATGGACTAGTGGTATTCAGTGAGGCTGATGGTCATTGTATTACCATACTGGATAAAGAAGGGAAGAAGATTCGGTCGTTTGGTTCCCGTGGTAAGAACGAGCGACAACTGCAGTCTCCTAAAGGTGTGGCTGTTACTTCAAGAGGAATTATACTAGTAGTAGATTGTGATAATCATCGTATACAAAAGTTCACGATGGAGGGTGATTGTATATCGTGTGTTGGTATCAGAGGGGATGGTCTTCTACAGTTCACCTATCCTTATGGTATAGCAATCAATAAGACGACAGGACAGGTGTTTGTTGCTGATACCAGTAACCATCGTATCCAAGTTCTCTCTCCTAATCTGACATTCTCTCACATGTTCGGAAGTAAGGGTTCAGGACAGGGACAGTTCAATTATCCTCACGATGTGACTATTGACAGTCAAGGATTCGTGTATGTAACTGATCGTGATGATAATCATCGTGTACAGAAGTTCACTGCTGAGGGTCAGTTTGTCTCTTCGTTTGGTACAGAAGGATCTAAACCAGGTCAACTGTGCTATCCCTCTGGTGTAACAGTGGATGATAATGATCTGTTGTATGTCAACAATGGTGGCAATAACTATATCACAGTATATACAACCAATGGACAACATGTACACAGTATTAAGAAGAAGCCTTATGAGAAGGTCCCTATTCATTACCATGGTATGGCATATAAAAATGACGGGACACTTATTGTTTGCTATCCAAAACTAAATAATATCGATATGTTATAATCGAATTCTTGCAAATGATTGTTCTAGTAATATAATTAATTCTTCTATAGTATTGAATAAATGCGGTAAAATATTTTCGCAATTTTAGTTTTCTGTTTACTGTCCCTTTCAAAACTAATGAAGTTGCAGCAAAAATATTTGTGTATAAGGTATTGTCGTGAACATATTATTCACTGATTATCCCGAGCGTGGGCGGATAGTCAGTTCAAATTGGAAGCCATACAACAGGAAGCTATAGAAGTGTAGTATCTGTAGTCAGTCTGTGTTAGCAAAAAGTTCACTTTAGACTGTCAGTGAAGAGGCTTGTCTTGAGGTGCCTGGGCTTGAAATTAGCTAAGCAGTTAGCCAATGATCTCTATTTTGCTATTATTCTAGTCTTGTCTTGAGCCGTTTCTTGGATCGTGTGGTAAGTGGCAAAATGTGTTTGAGCTAGTTGGCTCGATAGGTTAAGCTTTTGAATACATTCTCAAGCTACTTTTGTGAAAATCCCACATATTTTTTATTTGTTTGTCAATTAGTGTCTCAGAATTTGTTTAATAGGGCCCGTAATACAGTAAAATGACAATCTTCACAAGTCTGTATCTTCTTTCTGGTTATCCCTCGCGCCGGCGAAGCCATAGCGAGGGATACGTTAGTCAGTTCGTGTGTTAGTTAGTTAGTTAGTTAGCAAAATGTTCACTTTCAACGGTTGGTGCAGAACGATCTTGGGTTTCCTGTGCTTCAAACGTGTTGTGGAGTTAGCCAGTGACTTGTTTTCTGCTGCCGTTTTGGTCTGCTCTTCGTCAGATTTCCCAATTGAGTGGTAAGTGTCAAAATGTGTTTGAGCTTTTGGGCTCGATAGGTTAAGCTTATGAATATTGATTTGGCTTACTTTTGGAGTGTAGTTTGAAAGATTTAAATTAGCTGACCATAAATACCCCAGAACTTTTTTTATTGTTGGTTTTCAATCGATTGTCGAAACGGCCAGCTTCACAAGTCTGCATCTTGGCTCCTAGTGTGACCTTAGGACTGTAACTTTAACAATACGCTTAAGACAGCAAGAGCAAAAAATGACGCTATTCAAATTGCTTTGCTACAGCGTTTAAAGCAATATCAGTGGTTCAGCTTTTGGCCATAGTTGCTGGATCTACCACACCTTTCTTGTGAGTTCTGCGTTTTAACCCTTTCATTGCTAAATTGTTTTTATTTTTTTAATAATCAGCCACTCCCTTTTCTTCACTGCAAGTGTTTTTTGCTTCACTGATGCTCTTGGTGGCAGTAATGACTGTCAGTAAATGGCAAATCATATTTGAGCTAAAGAAAGTCTTTCAGTAGAGCGCGAGGGATTCACACTTTTGTGCTAGTTTGAACTTAGACTTGTAACTTGCACTGTCAATCTGAGATTGCAAAAGCAACAAATGCCGCTATTCAAATCGCTCATTATAGTGTTTTAAGCAAAATCAATGATTCAACTATGCAAGCATGGTTGCTTGGTGCCACGCCCTTCTTCTTTATGTTTTGTATTTTTAACCCTTTGATTGGCAACTTGTTTTCATTGGGTTTAGTCAACTTCTTTCTTACCAAAACGCAAGATTTTGTGAAGTATAGCAAGTAGTAAGTAGTTCATGCGAGATTACTGCTAGTTGTTTATTTATTGTGTATGTATTGATATACCTTATATAGTGCTGGTGAACTGTAATGGTGAGAGGTTCTTGAGGAGGGTGATTGGGAAGAGAGGAAGGAACGCCATTGGTGTTACCACTGCACAATTATGGAATATCAAACACTGAGGGACATGGTCTGACTTATGGAGGGCAAAATCAATTATCAACTGAAGCTAAAGAGAGAGAGAAAGAGAGGTCATCCACGACTACATATCAAACTCCACCCACATATTCAAAGCTCCACCCATAATATCCTAGCTCCTCCATCCCTACTAACCTGATCCCTTGTATATATCATGTACGCAACAAATGTCAGATACAGTATAGTATAATTAATACCACCATTTCAGCAATCTGGATATATTAATAGAGAAAGGAAACATGAGAACACAAGATAGCAAAGTAAAACCTGGTTTACGTAACCACACACTTTGTGTTTAATTAAATACATAGTAGGTGATTTGAACTTTTGAAACTGTATTATTTGATATCCTTGTGTTGCATGGCACCTACATTATCTATTTTACATCAATACATGCATACATATTTCCATATGGCATTAAAATGACAATACTTTACTGTACTAATTGCCCATGCATGTGTACATACATGTATAAACACATTGTGATGGACTGTATAGTATTTCAACGCACCCAGCCAATCCTCCTCAGGCTTAATTTGGCCAAATCACTACTCCGATAACTGATGGAAACAGCCTCCTACAAATCTCCTGGTAGTCGTAGAGAAACAGACCCCCTAATGGCGATACATACTGAGCACCACGAAGAATAGAAAAACTGGCATAACCAGACCTCCTTGTCTGGTTACAAGCGTCAGTAAGGAACTCCACCAACACTCCCCAGAGATAATGAAAGAGAGGAGCCTCTACCACAAAAGACGCAAGTATAATTGGTTTGTGATGAATCAACCTATATACCATCAGTTAGGATAACAATACCTGAGGTGAGAGAAAGAAAGGGGTTAAAATTTCTCAAGATACATAGCTATATGGCAACAACCTTTCTTTGTCCCATAGGGCAGTAGAAGCACTCCAAGGTGACCAGCCTTTACTTTCTTCCCCAAGCAGTCATCAGCTCCTGTTTGGTCAGGGTCTGAGGCTCTGCTGCTGACACTTATGCTCATTATCTACACCTAATTGTGGAAATCGATTGGAAATAGTGTAAAAGTTCTAACATAAATCAAGTTAATTAAAAAACTCAATTATTTTTACTAATATGAGTAGGTGTGATCAACTAGCTGTATAATGAGTATGTGCATGTCAGCTAAAAACGTTTGACCTTCTTTCATACCTTATGATATTGGTACCAGTAACCATGTACTGTAATGAATCGACTTGGTATTTTACCGGTACTATATAGTATATCCAACTCTAGAACTCCTCCATTAGCATAGATACCGCTACAGCTACATAACAGGATTGCATGGAAACCAATACTGAGAATTATTATGTGTATTAGAATACGCTACAATGCAACCACAGCTAACACGGGCATGTTGTTGTTTCCAAGGGCTTATAAAAACAGCTGCAAAACAAATCAAGGAGTTTTCTTCTTGCTTTTGGAGAAAAACATCCGATATATGAAGTTGCTGTGTGGTTAGGTGGGTCTATGTTAATGGATTGCATATGGGCAGGTGCCTGGTGGTAGAGATAGCAGAGGAGAGTGACGGGACACTGCTGGAGAGGACTGACATTAGGAACTGGGATTGTTGATGGCTATGAGAAATAATCTGGTAGCTGAAATACCTCAATAGGAAGGTAGATAGAAGTAGTGGAACGAAGCATTTGCCGCACTCTTTATCAAATCAAGAGGGTGTGGTGTGTTGGAAGGTGGATACAGAGTGCTGGTATTCATTCATGGTGGTGCTAGTGACTAAGAAGAAATAGTTGCTTTCTGTTGTGCGATCTTCATGTTGGGTATCTCAATGGTTGACAATAGCTATGATCATTTGATAATCAATTAATTATTGGTTAATTAATACTTCATTAAGTAATAAGTATGCACATTCTCACCTAGTACCTATATAAAATGGTGGGTGAAGCTGTTTGTTCCAATACAAAATATCTCACTGGCTGTTGCTCTATTAATCAATAATCCTCTTAAAGCTCCCTTGGAAGGTGACAAGCTTAAAGGGGGGGACCTAGGGAAGGAGGATGGGTGGGACCTTATTGTTTTCAAACTATTTTCCCGAGCTCTGGCATCCTTCATGATTCACTTACTCCTCCTATGGATAGATAACATAAAAAAATACAGGAATATAAATATAACTGTGCCATTCCTCTGAACAAAGGAGGATACTTTGTGACTAATATAAATTCAAGTGCTTTGTCCTTTATCCCGGTAAAGAGGTCATATTTAATGTATTATACCAGTACTGCGGAGGTTCTACTGTCCATTCATGCATTCTAAACGTAATATAAAATATTAAATGAATTTAACCATACCTTTTCGATCCTTTAGGAAACTATATGAAATGGCCAGCATGCCTGGGAGACCTAATTAAATTGAGTGGGCAGTCATATAATCACCATGGTTACACCTACGAAACTTTTTTACCTGCATGGTATTATCATGATCGAGCATCTATAGTATTGAGACTCATATTGAGAAGGCTTCATGGAGAGGTTAGCTTATATATCTATATGGTTAGCTTCCACTGGGTGCATGTGGTCTTCAGTGGAACTTATTAATGAATACATTAAATGTCTAGGCAATTTGAACTTCTCCATATTAAACCATTAGGAAGGAAATTGACCAAAATTAATTAATCATTAATTAATTATTGCAATTAATCAAAAATAAAAAATTCTTAACTATTATTAGGCTAAGCTAGCTATTAAATACATAATCTGTCACCCAATATATACGACAATCTGTGGATAGATTCAAAATAATAAATAATTATATCGAATAAAATGATCATAATTAATGATTGACTGAATATTATTGTAATATATTACAGTTCATTAGATGAGGTATTCTGTTGATAATGAACACAATTAAACTGGAGACAAGTAGAGAACGATTCCCCGCCCTGTTTAATAATGGTTTCCACGGCAACGTAATTACCCGCCACCAATACAAACACACCCAACATGATAATTGCTATAGCAACGATGTCCTTCCATACGGTAATATTGGAATAATAGCTCCATATTGAGTGGGAGGGGCTCTGCTGGGATCGTGAGGCCATCCTGATGGCACAGAAATAACGTAGACGAAGGAGAAACAATGGTGGAAATATATATAATACAAGAGTACCACCAATGGCACCTACAAAGTTCCACACATATCCAACCTAAAGACAATAAAACACAATTATTAAACACAAAATACAGAAGGAATCATTATTAAAAAGGTTGACAGCTGTACTATATGTATTTCTAATTAAGTAAAAATGACAATTATACTTAAGTAATAAATAAGTATTTACTGTACAGTAGGTTAGATGTATACGTGTATAGTGATTGAGGGTGGTGTATATGGTGCGGATTAACTTACGCTGGGGATGAACGAAGCAGGAAGGAATGTAAGGCAGAATATTATCAAACTCTCACACACCCAGATAACATTAGACAACTTCTGAAATATTAGAAACAAGAAAAAAATTAACAAACAACTCTATACAATTAACTAAACTATATGTATCAAGTATATTATCTGGTTGTACCAGTCATACTGGTTGTACCAGTTATATACTAGCTATACTGGTTACACTAGCTATACCCAGTTATACCAAATTATTCAATACTATAGTTGTCCTAACCACTTCTCTCCTGTAGAGCATCTTTCTCTCTATTGCCTTAAATCTGTTATTTGATGTACTCAGCAGTGACTCATCTTCACTATCTGTGGACTGTATACAGAAGCTATCTTCCTTCTGTCTGGACAGCTCGTACACATAGTGTATTATCTCATTAATAACGGCTCGGGTGGGATGGAATAGGACAGGGTAACTGAACAGGAGGGTAATGAATAGAGCTATACGGGCAATAGTAACCAGTACACTGTCACTAGGGTAGTTAACCATTACATCTTCCTTAGTATCGGCACCAAACTATATACATAATAAAGGGTTAAATTAATAGTGAGATACAAAGGGTTAAAATAATAGTGGGGTACAAAGGGTTAAATTAATAGCCAAGTACAATGGGTTAAATTAATGAAAGGAATGCAAAGGGTTAAATAAAATAGTTGCATAAAACTAAAAGTGCAAATTTCAAGCCTAAAAAATGTCAAGAAAGAAACAAGTGGGGAGCCAGGATTGTGGGAGCAATTGTGATTAAAGTTATTAATAATTATTAACTTATTAATTATCTGATGTACCTGTAGATAACCGGAGAAGGCTACCACATTGTATATAGTATAGGCAATCAACATGGACGCAACCACGATGAAATTCAGCTTCCATCTCTTGGGTTTATGGAGCTCCTTCTCCAACGAGAACAATTGAAAATGGCAGAGGAAACAAAGACCAGAGTACGAGATACAAGTAATGGCTCCCTGTACTGTACTGGGGAATAGGGATATGGTGATACCCTCTAGAGTAAAGGAGTCCCAGCTACCACCACCACTACTATTACTACTGGAGATGGTGTTGAGGAGTGCTTTGGTTGTGTTATCTGCTGATTCGACATTTAAATGGTCTCCGAGTTTAATACCCATAAAAATGGCTACGAATACAATACACAGGATACTATAGGAGGGGAAGGGGAAGAGAAAGAGAGAGAAAAAACAAAAGGAGTTAAACATCTTTTTTTGTGGTTTGCTATACTAACTAATCACTTAGTATATACTAAAAGTAAAAAGTGATTATCAACTAGAAGTAATTATAGTAACAAATGTATACTAAATTTAGAATTTTGAGGGTAATTTTGACCTTTTCATGTTTTGAAAAAAAAAAATGGCTAAATACTCTACTTCAAGTGAAGCTATAAAAAAATTAGAAGAGCAGATCACCTGCCCTATATGCCTGGAACACTCTATTAACCCAAAGCTCCTTCCATGTTCCCATTCCTTCTGTCTTCAGTGTCTACAACGTGTTCTACCTGTCCTTGTAGAGGGTAACCACTCTATAGATTGTCCTACCTGCCGATCACCTTGCCCTGTTCCTGATAAAGGACTAGCTTCATTACCTCCATCTTTCATCATCAATAATCTGATGGAGGTGTATGATCTGATGAAGAAAGTATCGGATCATCAACATGTCTCCTGTGATAACTGTGATAATACCAATGCTGATCATTACTGTAAACAGTGTTCCAAGTTCTTATGCCCAGACTGCCTTCCCCTTCATAACAAATGGAAACCAAACACAGGCCATCAACTCCTTAGCCTAGAGGAAGTAACCAGTACAGCCTACCAACTACCTCATGCTAAACCAGACCCCACTATGAGCTGTACCGATCACAGTAAGCCTCTCGATATGTACTGTGAGACTTGTCAACAATTGATATGTCATAATTGTACAGTCAAGAAACACACAAGGCCAGAACACGACTATGATCTTGTTACTGACACTTACAAACAGTATGAACATACCATAGTTCAATCAAGCCTTCAACCACTCAATAAAGTACGCCATCGACTAGAAAAAGCCAAACGAATCCTCATTAACAAACGAGAAGCAATCTCACAGCAGGTTAAAGAAACAAAGAAAGAGATTCATCGCACTATTGCTGAAATCAAGAATCGTCTCGATGAAACAGAGAGAAAGCTGATCGAAGATGTTGATTTAGCTTCAACAGCCAAGGGTCGTGTGTTAGACCATCAGCTAAAGGAAATAGACTTGGCAATAGGTCAGGTGACAGAGTGTAGTGATTATGTTGAACAGTGTATCAAGGTAGGCTCTCCTCAACAAGTCCTTTTAGCTAAGCCACAAATGATGAGTCGTACACAGAGTATTATCACCAGTGTTAGAGGGAAGACATTCGAACCTCTAGAACAACCAGACATTAAACTAGTCAAGAGTGATACCATCCATCAAATACATAATAATGTTGGGAAAATCAAATATACATGTACTTTGAACATTTCCTCTGCCAAAGTATCCTATGGCCATATCCCTTTCGTCAAGCAACAGCCTACTGTCACCATTTCCCTCATTGCATCTGATGGTTCCCTTGTTCCTGTCCATTCCAGTCTCATCAAGTGGCGTTTGACTCCTCCTGATAACACTCCTCCTATACAGTGTTCAGTTAAGGAGTCCTCACAGTCAGGACAATACGATGTTGTCTTCACTCCTCTTACTAGAGGTCTCCATCAGCTACACATAACAGTACATGACCGTACCATCCCAGGTAGCCCAGTCAGTGTTCCTGTCACTGTTCCACCCCAGATGAGAGGTACTCCTGTCAAGACCATTACTGGACTCAATAGACCAACAGGAGTAGCTGTAACTGATGATGGACTAGTGGTAGTCAGTGAGGCAAATGGCCACTGTATTACCATACTGGACAACGAAGGGAAGAAGATTCGGTCATTTGGTTCATGTGGTAAGAATAGGGGACAACTCAAGGATCCTCGAGGTTTGACTGTTACTTCAAGAGGAACTATACTAGTAGCAGATCATGGTAATCGTCGTATACAGGAGTTCACAATGGAGGGTGATTGTATATCATGCGTTGGTACTAAAGGTGGTGGTCCTCTACAGTTCTCCTCTCCTCGTGGTATAGCAGTTGATAAGACAACAGGACAGGTGTTTATTACTGATACCCATAACCATCGTATTCAAGTTCTCCATCCTGATCTGACATTCTCTCACATGTTTGGAAGTGTGGGCTTAGGACAAGGACAGTTCAATTTTCCATACGATGTGACTATTGACAGCAAAGGATTCGTGTATGTAACCGATTGTGATAATGATCGTGTGCAGAAGTTCACTGCTGAGGGTCACTTTGTCTCTTCATTCGGTACTAAGGGATCTAAACCAGGTCAACTGTGTGGTCCCTCTGGTATTACAGTAGACGATAAAGATTTGTTATATGTCAACAATGAAGACAAGAACTATATCACAGTATACACAACCAATGGACAACATGTACACAGTATTGAGAAAAAGCTTTATCAGGGGTTGATGAGAACTAGTTTAGCTACTCCTTTCAATGGCATGGCATATAAAAATGATGGGACACTTGTTGTGTGTTACCCAATATGTAAAATCATTGATATGTTATAAACCGTAATGAATAGTTTATACAACTGCTTTACATTTAGATGGAATTTTATGATCTAATACTGAGCATGTGAACAAGAAAATAAATGAATGAAAAAGAAATTCTCGTAAATTAATGCTCGCCCATTAATGCAATGAATTTTTCCAATATAGAATGTGATAAAATTTGTTTACGTGACTTTTGCTTTGTGTTTGTCATCCCTTACAAAACTAAGGAAGTTACAACTAAAGGTTTCGGGTATACAGTATTACTGTGGGTATGCTTATACTTGCATGTTTATTCACTGATTGTTTATTTACTGATTGTGTGTGTGTGGGTTGATCAATACCTTATAGTGCTGGTGAACTGTAATGGTGAGAGGTTCTTGAGGAGGGTGATTGGGAAGAGAGGTAGGAACGCCATTGATGTTACCACAGCACAATTATGTAAGATCCAACACTGAGGGATATGGCCTGACTTATGGAGGGCAAAATCAATTATCAACTGAAGCTAAAGAGAGAAAAAGAGGGAGGAAGAGAGGTCATTTATGACTACATATCAAACTCCACCCACATATTCAAAGCTCCACCCATAATATCCAAGCTTGAGAACCCACCCCCCCCCTTCCACACTAACCTGATCCCTTGTATATATCATGTATGCAACCAATGTCAGATACAGTAGTATAATCAATACCACCATTACAGCAATCTGGATATATTAATAGAGAGAAAGGAAACATAATGAGAACACAAGATGGCGAAGTAAAACCTGGTTTACGTAACAACACACTTTGTGTTCAATTTAATTTAATTACATGTAAAATGTAATGCATAGTTAGGTAATTAAATTCTTGAAACTGTATTTTTTGCTATCCTTGTGTTGCATGGCATCTATTTGTCACAACGTAAATGCAGCTTTACACATATATCTATATACATGTACATGTACATAAAACACACATACGTCCATATGGCATTAAAGACAATATTGTATTACAATTACCTATCCTGTATCTGTACATGTATAAACATGTTGCTATGAACTGTAGTATATATATCCACGTACTTACCCGGCCAATCCTCCCCAGGGTTAATTCGGCCAGATCAGCGTATCCCCCGATATCAACCGATGGAAACAGCCTCCTACAGATCTCCTGGCAGTCGTAGAGAAACAGGCCCACTATAATGGCGATGACCAGCACCACAAAGAATAGAAAACTGGCGTACACCAGACCTCCTTGTCTGAAGGCGTAGGGAAGAGCCAGGGTCCCGGCGCCGATAATGGTGGTCAGGAGATTGAATATAGAGGAGAATATGGTCCCTCTGGTGAGCGAAGAACACGCCATTTTGGCCTTGACGGTTACACTATCACTATTTGTATCCATGGATTCAATCATATAGAACCTATACGTATAAGGGGACGAGAAAAGACCAAGAAACTACGAGGTAAATAGGACAAAAGAAGAACCGAACGAGAACGACTCTATCTTTCGATTTCTATAGCTCTTGACCACGCCCACTTGTAATAGTTAATTAGTTGTCTAGCATAGACAGACTAGACGTAGTCAATATCTGTTATTATACTGCAAAATTAATACATTGAAAAAAGTTAATAGAAAAAGTACACAGAAAAAGAAGACACATTTAACACATGTACATTGGTTGTTTATGATTTCACTGAGACAAGTCTTTAGCATTGAATTTAGACTGATCATATAGCTGAACGTCCAACACCCTTCCACCGAACCAACGGCCATTTAATAC
>JAYJLX010050881.1:0-32436 GCA_036873525.1 Chalinula nematifera | reverse complement strand
TGTACATGGGATGAGCTAAGACCATAGTTGTGTATTCATAAATACAACTGTGTAGCGCATCTGTAGTCTTGTTGATAACCAGGAAATTTGCTCTAGTTTTCTCATTTCAAGCTAATCATTTTTGTTATTCATATATTATTTACAGAAGTCTGAGACTGATGATGAATCTGTGGATGTATGATGATGGTGCCTAATAACTGAGCCTGGCAGATCAAAATGGATTTATATAACTGTATACAATTTAAACAGATCAATGCTGTTTTTTTAGTGTGCTAATAATAATATATTAAACTTAATCGCACAGATTATTAGATTTTTTTAATAATTATTGTAAAAAATGTTTTATGATTATTTTGAAAATTTTATTTCCTTCATTTTCTAGATCAAAGCAATTTTTTTAAACTCCTTTGATACTTAACTTTTTGTAACTTCCAATTTTGTTTAATCAAGTTACAAAAATACGTACGCTGTATAATTATAAGGGATCAATGGATGTGTAATAGTGAATTACTGGTATCTTATCAACTGACTCAATTCAACTTGCATGTGCAAAGATGTTTTTTTAAATATTCAAGATATGCAAATTTATACTTACCAGTATTATATAGTTTAGTACATTAATTATATATATTATATAATCTTTAATAATTACTAAGCATAATTGTGGACAACTTTAATATTGATTTCAATAAAATGCTTTGTTTTTTATTCGAGTTTAATTTGCAGTGTCTATACCCCTTCAAAAGCTGTTGCCTCATTCTTTTTTTATCATCTGAAACTATAAATTGTAAATTATTTGATGTATTAATTTGCCGTGATCCTGAGATTATGTTCTGGGCCGATATTACAATCCTGCAGGTGACAGATTCCCTCATCATTTGGCTCTTGCACTTGATCATGGTAAAAAAAAACTGTACAAGATAAATACTGGTATTACAGATCAACGAGGAAACATGCTTATGTACAGCTAGCCAGGACCAAGCAAAATACTACTGCATCTTACTATGATATACAACTAAAAATGAAGTCAAAATTATTATAAATTTGATTGGCCTACGTCTTGTCAATACTATTTCTGAACCTGTTGTAATGAACTTAGCTTACAAAGGAATAATAAAGCTTAGTCTTACTGAGTATCAAGTCTTGTGCGCATATCGACCACCCACTGTAATGCATCCTGCCCAAGCCATACACATGGGTACCTGCTTCAGATGTATCCCTGAGGGTGGTTTCATGGGAGGAAAAACAGAAGACAGTGAAAATATCTATGTATAGCCAGAATAATCCATCAAGCATGTAATCGCAAGACTATATGGTCACATCACCATATGCAGGTTTTGTGAGATATCAATCAAAGGAAGTTCAATTATTGTTACATGATTGTTCATTATGTATTTAGAAATCGATTGCTATATAGTTTTTCTATTTCAACTGCTTTATATTATATGGTTCATAACAGTTTCATTATTAATTCAATTCTTGGTGAAATACATATAAAATACTCTCTCTAAAAGTGAATTTAAAATGATATACAACAAACGATAAATAAAAGCATTTTGTCTAGTCACTCTTTGGTTTAAACCTTCTCCCATCAGTAATGGCCACAAACCGTCCCGATGACCGGTAGATGGAGTATAGCTTCCCCACGAGTATCTCCTCCATGACAAGGTCACCCATCTCCCGGACAGTGAAAATATCATCAAGGAGATCCAGTAATCGATCTGGTACCAACATCTGATTGGTTATTATATTATGTGGTAGTTCGTTGACATAGCTTCGTATAAATTTACCGATCACCAACACCACTGATACATACAGGCCCACAACGCTATAAAACATCAATAAAAGACATAGATGTAGTCACTTATCATGAGGTACATACACAAGATTTGAGGTGTTTAACTTACCCGATGCTTGCCGCATAGCTGAAAATGGCAGGCGAAACCCGCTGGCTGTATACCAACATCTCTAAATCGTTTTTGTGACCTTGGAACCCATACTTGAGGAATGAGGAACCGTTCATGGCTGGCTTGAGCGTCCACCATTGGCTGATGATAGTACGATCCGCTGCAGCAACAATATTGTCATCAATATGACTGTACTCCCCAATTATAGTGGGTGTGGCAATACCGGTTAAGTTCGTATTATTAGTGTTATTAGTGGGCGGGGCAGGTAGAGTATAAGCAATGGATGAACTAAGACTTGCATTGCAATTAAACTTGTTATTAGGAATATACTCTATAATGAATAAATAGAATAGCAATATTTATCAGTTGTATACCCACCCATTTACAATCTGACGCTAGATCAATGTTGCTTGAACAATTTAACCCTTTACACACTTGTTTTACGCTAGAATAGGCTAAGACTCTAGCTATTCCAGTATTAAGATGTTTGGTTGTTATTGTAATTATATCCTTAATGGTTTATCCAACTAACTAACGTGATAACTCGTGAAATTCTCCAGATCTTCCACTATTAGGAGCATACACTATAACAGGATACAATTCCTTCAGAAAGCTATAAACAATATGACAACAACGATAGCATAGTGAAGTATATACGTGCTTACATTGGTATTGATTGGGAACCCATTGAATCAAGGTTCTTTATGAATAGTTCTATGGTCTCGGACTTTAGTTGTGTGGTATGGCTACCTAGTACTGCCTGATCTGCTAAGGTACCCTCAGATCTGAATTATACACAGAGAGAGAGGCAATTGAATACATATACACTGTACATCAAGAGCACTCTTGAATAAGTGTCATGCAATAGGCATTGATACATGCATTAGTATTATACCTCCTCAGGTCCCAGGAGAATGTAATGGAGCTCATTTCTTTGGATCGGAGGACGGATCTCAACTGTTGTTTGGTTGTGGGTGTGGCAGTCCAGAGAATGGAGGAGTTCCCGGGGAATAGAATATATCGGAAATTGTCAATGTTGAATAAAGTACTGAAATGTTCCTTTACCTAAAATAATAGTGAAATTAAACAAACAGTTTTACATGACAGAAAAAAAGAGCACACAATGGCATTAGCAGCAGATCCTCGATTATACTGATTACATAGTAATGTAATTATTATAGCTGCTTACTGTATAGGAAGTCACACTTTTCCTTAAGTGTTCATACTGTTCCGAGTTGAGTTCATACACAGCCGAGCTCTCAGCCTCAATCTTGAGCAGCTATATATGTATACAATTGTTATAATGAAATTAATTGTCACAATTAATTAACTATTAATTATTAACCTGTGATCCTTCCAGTGAGAGAGAAATGGTTGCCACTACAGGTGGATGAGCTATACTGGCCTGGTTAATTAATAAACTCATAAATATTAAATGCCTGGTTAATTAAATCAGCAATTATAGTACTTACCTGGTTAATTAAACTCATTAATATTAGGGGGCCCCAAATCAGGAGTAACAGGGCAAATACGAAACCACTTCCTTGTAAATATTTTGCCACACTGTTGAACTTTTCACCAATCTCTCTCGAAAAGAATGTCTAAAAGAAAACATTAACATCAATAATTATTATAACATTTGTTTGATACAAAGAACAGTTGCATACCTGTTCCCGTACTCTTCGTACTTTAACCAGATATACTTCAGCCCATATCTCCTGAACCCTCAGCCATTGTCTGAAGGACAGCGTGGAATCAGTGAACATCCAATCAATGACCTCTCGTAATTCAGACAGCAATGGAATAAAACGATAGCTAGAAATAGGAAAAGAGAGAGAATAGCCAACATGTATGTAGAGATAGAATGAACAATAATGCACTATGCATGTGTTATTGATTAATGAAACGCTTACCACATGAAAATCACTCCATTGATGGAGGAGTAACTGGAGCTCACAAAGTATCTCAACCGCTTTGAAGGATACCCGGATACAATCTGACACCCGGAGAATAGAAAATACAAACTTTTGAAGAAATAAATGAACTGAGCTGCCAAATTTACGTAAAACGGTCTACAATGAAAAGATATAATAGTATTAAGCAAACTTAATTAAATAGACCACACCCACTTTTGTGTCAATGCCGGAATTATTACCAGTAATCCAATATTCCAAGTAACAACCAGGAAAATATACAAAACAAGTTTGGCAAATCTTGACCGCAGAATATAAATAGCTCTAAAAATGAGAGAAGCATGACAAACGTATTATATCGATAGCAAAATAATGCATGACTATAATTATACCTGTCAGTTAGCATTGATAAGAACTGGAACAACAGCAGCAGTAGAAAGGGGATTGGTATTTGGTTTGATTGGATGTACGAGGCAGCTTGAAGAACGCCTTTATCGCTACCTTCAGTAGTGACCTGTATGTACATACATTATAAGGTAAGATTAGAATCATATTCGAATCTAGTATCATATTTACATGTAATACTTATGGCTTATCTACATAAAAGATATAAGGTATACATGTACATGTATATGCATATGTACATGTTAGAGGTACAAGTATAATGTACATACGGCAAAATGGGAGTATCCAAAAATGATGGTCATGAAACAGAGTATATCACAGATAAGGGCGGGTACGTAGTAGTCCCTCCTGTAGTCACTGGGTGGGGGACCTAAGAACTGCTTCACTTTACCTTTCAAAGCACTGCAAATAAAAATAAGTTAGTTATAGATCAGATATAGCAATAGTTATGGTTGCCTTTATACGAGTGTATGGATAGTATTCAGTTTTACTTTAATAAATTTTTTCTTGGGCTTTCAAAGATAATTGACCGCCTCCACAGACCTTGTTGCTATGTACAAATACAATATAAACCAAAAGAAATCCGAACTATTAAAACTTCTAAATCACCTTTAGAAGTCCCCTATGTATCATGATGAATATTAATAGCAGAAGGTTAACAAGTGACAGCCTGAAATATCCCCTATCTCTCTCATTACCAAACACCCAACTCAGAATGGTATAACTGGTAATGGTTTTACTAGCCAAGGTAGCTTTATTCAGTTCCGTATCAACTTTACTGAGCAAGGTGAACGTCCCAAAGGTATATATATACTTCAGTAACATCACACACATCGTGTATCCCATTATAGTCTGCCAGAACCACTTGGAAGGAGTACGGGGGGACAACACACCCCAGAAGAACAACAGAACAGCGTATATTAGTGACGTCAGTGTTCCCACAGTTACTATGGCAATGATGATTATCAGAAATACAAAATAATCAAAGTGAGACAGGAAGCAGTAGTATAAGCTAGTGAAGAGCCTCTTCATTCTATTGCTGCTATCAATCGGTTCATCATCACTAGTGGACGATATAGGGTCGACTAGTATATCTTCGAAACTGTTGTTTTGTTTTAGTTTCAAGAGTGCGTGTGTGTAGTCCTCGCTGCTGGCTTCCAACCATCTTATGATGACATCAACAGCTTCCAACCAATGGCAATACAGTATTAATAAGAACTTTTTGAATCCCTGAGCTGAATCAATGGCGGATGGATCACAATATGGTTGAGGCGTTTCTTTGGATATGTGCTCTTTCGTTGTCTCGCTGAGTTTATCACTATCGTCATGGTGATGGGTGTCATCGTCATGGTGATGAGTATCGTCATCTGTGCCTATTGGAAACTCTTCCTCGCTGCTGTCTGTTATTAGTTCGGGAGTTATCTGTGATATGTATTCCGGTGGTACTGATACTATTGATTAAAACATACACACACCAATGTACATATCTGTTTCTTTGATTTTGATAGTAGCTATGGCATTAAAATGTGATTAAAAGCTGATAAAACCTAATTAAATTATTATGCAGTTTGAAACAAATTTATTGTGACAGCAAATTCACTGAAATCAATAAAAATTCAAGTCCACAGTTTTCAGAAATCAAAGGAAACTATGGACTGATTTGAGTGTCTAGATACGATGTGTCACTTTGCCTAAAATTAATCAAATTTTTGTAGTGTTATGTTTCTAATTAAGTGAAAGTATTAGAGTATATATGGTATGTATATAGTGATAATACCTCCAGCATAAAGCAGCATGTCTACCCGTCCGAACCGGCTCCTTAACTGCATCTCCCTATAGTTACGTAACACAAAGTATCTGGTAGAGTCATATATATGTTACATGTACATGGTATATCTGTGTATATGTACCATATAGTACCTCTGATGTAGCTTCCTGATGTCTTCTGCCGCTGCTTCTTCAGCCTTTTTCTTCCTTTGATCTATAAACTCCTGTCTTATCTCACAAAACCTTTCACAAATATAAAAAAAACAAGACATATAATGATTGCATACGTTACATTCATGTGTAGTCAATACTGTGCATAAAGATGCATGTATTTTTGTATCAGGTTGATGTGTGTGTACCTCTGTGCGTTTCGTCGGCTGGTTACTTCCATTCCTCGCACCAGTTCAATATACAGCGAATCCATGATGACAATTTCAACAGTAATAAATGCGAAGGCCATGAGGTCAAGCCACAGTCCCATACCACCCTCAGTCCCGTTCCTACACAGTAGTTTACCACTGATACCTGCAACAAAATCACATGTTTTATACATGTGTAGGTTGGTATACGCTTGTGTGTGCGTGTGTTACCATAGTATGCGTCTCGAACACATCTTATATCAAAGAGACTAACAATAAAGCAATAGCTGTCTCCTTGTTTGCTACTGATAGCAGTACACCCTATCAACTGGACAAGAAAGAGAGAGAGGAAAATAGATTGATTAGTTGAAATAGCCATTGATAATACGTTGCATAGTAGGTGTTCAGTTTAAACACATGTACAGTACACTAGCTGGTGATCTATGATACTGTACATGTAATGTTTGACCTGTAGTATGTTTCTTGTCAGTAATACTAGCCACACAAACAATCTCAGACCAGACCACCTGAAATATGACACATTATACCATGTTACTTATCGCAAAAATTAATTACAAACTGACACACAAGCACATGTAGCCATCAACTCCTGTAGTATTGTTTTAACCTACCATTTCTTCCTGGTGTTCCTGGAGTCAATGAGCATTTCAGAGCCACGATACAGGAATACAAAACAAATGACTAAAAACAACAGACCAAGGAGACTGAGCCCTGAGGATGCAGCTGATATGAACAGGACAAACAGCGCTACCCAGAATGAGTTCTTGAGAATCTGGACCTGCATGTATACAGTTATAAATAATGGAGTAATACTCGTACATAATGATAATATCAGTATTATCAATTAAACCTTGATGAATTTGAACCAGTTGACTTTTCCGAAGCTCATGGGTAGTTCACTCAATAACTGTTTAACAGGGTTAAACATGAAACTCCTGGCCTGAAAACACACCATCATATAGGCAAAGAAATCAGCTACGAATATAGGAGACAGAGAAACAAGAGCCAAAAAAAGAAAGAATAAAAAAAAATTGACATAGCCCCCAAACTAATATAATTAAATATTCATAAAGCTTTAATTAATTATATTAATTAACCCAAACCCTCATTCATGGTAATTTCATAGTTTACCATATAACAGATACTTGTCTAGTGTAGTAGCTCCAGCTCTTGGTAAGTACAACCATCTAATAATACTGTCTGACAGTACTCTATCCCATGGATAGCCTACAATATATATATAATAGATGTACAATCACAAGGTATTTATGTAGACTATATCCTCACCATGGTATTCACAGAGAGCAGTGATTGGTAAACCAACTAACAACCCATACTGGATAATCAGTAGGACTGCATGGGTTACCACGACAACAGGCCACGCCTTCGATAATAATGATCTGGGTAGCATAATGAGGAGACCCAGTATAAAGGCATACACTGTACCATACACATCAACACGAGCAGCCACTACTAGAGCCTCAAATACGAAACACATCTGTCAGTAATATATAAGGGAAGAACACAAGTTAGGGGAGAGGAGGAAAGGGGAGGGGTAAGGTAGGAAGAGGGAAAGTGGCAACTTCCATACATATAGTTGTGCTTGGAAAATAGGAAAAAAAAAAAGACAAAAGCTACCATAAAAATAATGTGGAAAGCAGTTTACTATAGAGTTAATTATTACAATATACACTGTATGTACATGTACAATATAAATGTACATGTATGTGCATGTACACTTTACGCAATACAGATGACTTGGTATCACAATATTATACCTCGAGCCCAAACAAGTCAAAGAAATGATTAATGAAAAACTGGAGAGTAATTTTAAGGGAATCATGGATATATCCGTAATCAACGCCCAGAAACAGTGACCTGAGTTCATGACTATCAACCACTATATCATTAATAGAATGGAGGTGAGCCTTGAAACAGGAATAAAAGGAATTGAATTAGTTAAGCAAGCACATGTAATGGCAGCCATTACCTGGTGACGTCTGACAGTGTACCAGAAACACATCAACACTGCAATTGATATGACACCCTGAGGTAGGAGGAAAGAAGGGGAAGAGTAACAGTAGGGTACAACTTCCAAAGAAAATAAATACATGATATATGTATCATGTACATGTATGCATGGACTCACTCCGATGTAGTCCTGTGTGAGAGGTGTATATGTCTGGTTGAGACCAAACCAGCTTATATCACTATTGAGAGGCGAGAAGGTATACTTGAACACCTGTCCAGTTATATTAGTAGAGCTATTGGATAACTATAGGGACACGTAATTGAAGGTACAGAAATATAACTATCAGATATATGTACAGTATAAGACACAAACATTGCAGCATTTTAAAACACATTACTGTATACAAAGTACAACAAAATTATTATATGCATATACCTTACTGCAATACATACTTACATTTACAGTGCAGACGTCCTCAAATTCAGTTGATGACACAACTGGAAACTGGTAAACGTATTTCCCAACGGATAATAAACCCAGATACACTGTCAGTAACGGGTATAGGACATGGTTGAGTACTGGCAAGGGGCAGGTCAATATAGCGCAAAGCATTACCAATGAATAAGATACACTGGGTTCATAGATACCATAAGCAAATATCCCCAGTAGGACAAACTTATGTATGTGGATTTCAAAGAACCTCCAGAATATTTTCCGTAAGACGCTAACAATATGGCGGATGTTAAACAGTAGGTATACCAGTATACGATAAGACAGGGTAGAATTGGTTCCTGAGGGTGTGGTTCTATCAATGGGCGTGGCTCCATCACCAGCAGGCCCTGCATCCTCATGTTCCAAGTCTTCACCAATGCTACCCGGAGTGCTGATACTGCGTCGATCTCTTCTCTCTTGTCTCTTCCTAACCAAATCCTTTTCGATGATCTCTAGCTCCATTTCATTGAACGCATCACCAGGAGTCAGACCAGTGAGGACTTGAGCCACCGTGAGGGGGTCCTTGGCTGCAGGGGCGGAGCCTGATTGTGACGGTACTCTCAACGGAGAGAAGTAACGGAGTTGTAAAGCAATGACTGCAATAAATATGGCCAGGGGGAAGAGAAGATTGAACAGGTCTGTTGATGTGGTATTGTTACTTGTTTCAAATCCAACACTAGAAAACCTACATGTGTATACGTAAAATAATAAAAAAACAACTATGGAACTAGAATTACAATGCTTAGTTTACAATAACGGCACTAGCAGAACGTTATACATGTACATTGCATGGAATAGATTCCTAGTGTCTTGCAACGTACATTTTTAAATTTTGTGTAAAAAGGTCAAACACCCATGAATTTATGTAAACGCTTGGCTAACATAAATATCGTGAACCAGGCTTAATTGCTAAATAGTACTATTCAGAGTATGTGTACAAGTAGCTTACACATCTTCCAGTGAGTAGTAATCAGTTTCATTATACTCCATGTAACCCTCATACCAGAGGCTGTTGATCTCATCGAATTGGTATGTGTACACCAGTACCAGATGGATGGTACCGTAGAGAACTAGAAACCACCACAGCGGGTAGACTATCACCAACCACCACTTGTGAAACAGCTGGAGATCGAGAGAGAGAAAACTTAATTTAAATGTTGCATAATTTGATTCCAGTTTCGTTCCCAGACATTCAGACTATCCTGGGAATGAGACTATACTTGCCTGATAGAATAGAAAGAAGATGAACAGAAACACCAAATACACAGTCTTTAGTGCTGATGGTTGACCCACTAGTATAACCAACAGGAAGGCCCCAACCACCACCACTATCCAGTAAGACACCAGTACTGAGTATATTTCATTATACAATCGTTCAGTAACACTACCACTGGTACTATACTCTATACAAATGAAAATAATACTGGCATTCACAGACAGTAAATAGAATTTAAATAGATAAAAAAGGTATGTAACACAATGTACAAATTTCTGGTATTTTAAAACATTAATGTATTACAAATAGGTACTGCAGCATGAATAGGTAGTCAGTACTTGTCATACCTTCTTCATTGTCTGCAGTAAGCATTTGGTCGTCTTCCTGTAACTGGTGCTGTTTGCGACGTTTCTTCTTTAAATTGAAGATTAATTGTTGTAAAGAAGCAAAGAACACCAGAGACAGCAAACACTGTTATAACAATTGATATGGAACAATCAATGATGGTTATATAAATAGATACAATGCATGTCGCATACAGTATTACGTACCTTAACACCCAGGGCCACACTAAGGCAGTCCACAATGTGATCTTTACTGTACTTGCAAGTTATTTCGACTTTAAAGTTCCATGTAAAGGCTTCCTCAGTAATGGGCAGTGCATTAATAAAGGAAACAATCAACAGACAAACAGCGTATATGACCAGGAATGGTGAACTGTACTGTAGGGACTGTTTGGGGTTGATACGAGGGATCACCCATATGGCCACCGCCCACAGGAGGAGCACTAGACCAGGCCAGGAGGGATACAGTACACTCCATACCTAACAGGAAGGGGAGGGAGGGAGGGGGGGGGGGGTGAAGGAGGAAGATAGAGAGAGAAAGAGAGACATATAGCGCAAGAAGAAGAAATAAGTGTGCATTGATTATCAAGTGCATGATTTTAGAACAATTTTCACTATTATTGAAATAGAGCTTCATACAGTAATTCCAAACTGACAATACATGTAATAGCCATTAGTAGCTAGGTCATACACTAATGAATATAACAATGTAGCCATCAACTACACATGTATAAGTACAGAGTTGACAGTAAGCAATTTGGCAAGAGGAACAATCAATGACCACACAATTACCAATAAATAGCCTAAACACATTATTATAATGGACCCAGTATACACTCATAGATACATGTATAGTACATGTCATACATGCACCTTATACTGTATAGTACATGTACATAAACATGGAGGAGTACATTATACATGCAATTATTATACATGTATGTACCATCATAGCCACTAATGAAAATACATAGCTAATGGACATCAGTCTCTTCATCAGTTCCACTATCAAACGTGCAACGTTTCTCTTTATCTTATTAAAAATGGATGGGCGGTTCCCCACAGATGACTCCGTCTGCCTTGTTATTTTGTCTCCGCCTTTTCCTCCTAATGACGTTGAACTGATGGATCCATAGCGTGGTGCCGGGACATCAGAATGAGTCTGGTAATCCAGCGTATCAAAGAATGAGGGTATGGTGGGTACACAATAGGTATCGTAAAGAGACCAGAATGATTTCTTTAATAGAGAAATGAAAATAAACTAATGAATCTGACTAATCAAGATAAAACAAGCTTCATATAACCATTGTATACAACCTAAAATTGCCTAAGATTTAGTTCTCTCCTCATCCCCTACCTCCTCCCCCCTCCCTCCCCCTCCCTCCCCCTCCCTCCCCCTCCCTCCCCCACCCCCTTTCCTTACTGGAGTAGTCAGCCATAGTTGGGTATCCACTCCCAATGTCCAGTATAGTGCCACAAGTACAAAAGGGTTGACGAAATAAAAAGTGGGTGTGTCCTTCCAAAACGATAACCCAGTGGTGTATGCACAGGTTGTCTTGACAACGGGTGTTAAACCAAACAATCTAGTGAATGAAATCAATAATTATTAGCAATCAACAAACCAGACTATTCCGGACATTTTTGTATGATTAATTTCTTACTATTCAATCGAAAACAGAGTATGTAATACAGCAGGTGTACGAATTTTATTACATTAAAAATATCCCTCACACAATAGATAAAAAGTTACTCAAACACATACCGTCTGTATAACATGTATCCTAAACCAACCTCACTATAAGATCCCTTGTGTTATCATACGATGTAAGAGGTACAGATAGTTGAAATGACTGAAACTGGTACAGGTACAGTACTATCAGGTGTAGAGCAGTATATATTAGTGATACTGTCTTTATTACCCGACCCACAGTACGAGCTCCTTTATAATGGACGCTCCACATTATACCCAGGATGAGGAACACAATAAAATACCAGAATGATACAATAGAGGGAACAGACACACCAGCTGCCATAAATAAGAAAAACAGCACAACATCCACAACCAGTACACTCCATGATGGTAGCCTGAGATAAGTCTGTGGTTGTGTGGAACTGCTCTGGTCATTAATGGATGGTAGCAGTACATGAGATGAGGATTCAGTGATAGTCTGATTATCTGCTGAGTCTGATACTGGATCTGAGAGTCCCTCGTTACTGGTTCCATTCTCATACTGCCCATTATGGAGTCTTGAGACTTTGATTGATACGCCCACACTCACTGATGCTACCATGGCAACCACGAAATCAAGAAAGGAGTGCCTTAATACATCACCAAATGGTACAGTGAACCTATGTAGGAAGTTAATTATAATCTCATTACGGCAGGGGCTTACTCACTTGTATTAATTTATATAGGGAGTTAATTATAACCTCATTATGAGGGGCTTACTCACTGTATTAATCCAATCTGCCTCAAAATAACTTCGATTGTTTCACCTTTACAAGCAATGGAGAGAATGATGCATACATACATACATATAAACATTCCTCAATAACGGCTTACAATAGTCCAGCTGCGGTCCTGTGACCAATGATATTTGGAAGAATAGTTGGGATAGGAGATAGACAACAGAGAGAGTTAGTACTGTAGCAAGATAAACTATGGACGCGACTATATTGAAGGAAAGAAGGAAGAGAAAGGAAACGGAGAGGGAAATACAGGTGAAGCACATAACAGTTGTAAAGCAACATGCAACATACAGCCTGCTGATACTGTACCATGAAACTCAACTATAGTATAGTTTGATAAAATGCCAGTAACAGCTGCTCCCAATTTACCATATAGGACTAGCCGAGACTAGCCTACTACCTAGCCTCACATACTGGTGATGCAGTGAGCTTTATGCACCATACGACCAGACAGTCTTACCTCTATTGGTCAGTTTTCGTGGACCAGTGACCACCACTCCAATCATGAATAAGAGGAAATACGTAAGAGAGAAGACATTGTATCTCAGTACAGTAGCTGTATGGTGAATAATAGAGAGCAAACAACTATAGGATGAAACACCACTACCTGCATGGCTTCAGACGTGTTTCAGTATGTATAATCTAACGAACTCACCAGCTAATAAAACCAGTGGTAGGACGTATCGCCTGTTTACGTGGTCGGTTACTATGAGAAAAAATTTAAGAGATGGATCAGTTCGTTCTCTCATGACATAATCATCCCTGCTTTTGTTGCTTTCTCTATTGACTTTTGTGTAGTTTCCACAGTCTAATTTAGCTAGCCGTTTGCATTTAATTTGCCTTAGGCAATAGATCTAGATCTATTTCAATTAATTAACTTGGACTCAGATAATAACTTTTATTGTAGACTAGACTACCGTATCTCACCCGTATCTAGACCTAGAACCTAATAATGAGAACTCGTCCCAATACTGTAAAATTGAAAAAAAGTAACAAGAGAACGATGAAGAGTTTGTTGTTCTGCTGCATTCTTTTGGCGTACAGAGTGATCGCTGTCGAGGAGGAACAAGGTCAATGCAGCCATTGGAACACCACTGTAACTCCTGACGGAAGGAGTGAAACACAGATAAACTGCATCACGTCTTCTGTCTTGGATTCTGGTGCGTTTGTTATTTATTCATTTCGACGATTTATTTATTTATTGTTAGGCTCGTTGTTCGGTCCCAAAAGCTGGCAATCATCAATTAGCTTTATCTAATAGCGCTACTATATTATATTAGTCGCCAGCTGGTGTAGTACGGTTCAAGCATGCATTGATATTAAGAAACAAGAATAGAAAAGATTAGCATTTGAAACAAAACAAAAATGGTTTAGGAACTATAGAAGTGTTTCTTCCACAATAAAAGCAGTTGATTAAACCAATGTTATCCTGCATATTTTCTTTGCTTTCTCTTTAGAATACATCGTCTCTTTCAAAGGTTACTACCTCGAAAATGCTAGAGACGGGTACTTAGCTGCGGCTCTTAAAAGCTCCTCCTCCTGTTCTCAATGGCACACCATCCCTCGTAGCAACCCCAGCCAGGACTATCCTTCTGATTTCTCAGTTATCCATTTAATGAACTCTAATAATTCCATCTGCGTATCACTACTCAAGTCTCACCCGTCTGTGAAAATGGTCACACCCCATCGGAAGTTTTCCCGCTCTTTGTCATGTGACCAGTCAGCTGACAATGTGGTGCGAAAGCGATCAATAATGGAGGAGTCATCCGTCGGGGACAAGTGGGTGGTGGGGCGACGCCTACTGAGGGCTATCCCCCGTCAGATAACTTCAGCTCTACATGCTGATGTATTATGGACCCTGGGACATACAGGGAAGGGAGTTAAGGTATGGGGGGGGGGGGGGGGGGTATTGAGAGGGAAGGGGGAGGGGCTCCTATTTAATTGAAGTATCTATATTCTTAATCACTGTGACTCTATTTAATTACGTATATTATGCTGTTAAGTAGTTTACAGGAATAAATCCACTGGATTAACATAGAAATTTGCTATACAGTTTAGGGGTGCTACAGACGGTGTAGCTTTCACTGTATCAGTTTGTATGATATAATAAATATCACTTGACTTGTGAATCAAAATTTGGCAATCGATTTTGGAAAAGTAAATTATTTCTTGTATATCTGAAAAAAGAAAGGTTATTTAAAAAATCTACCTAAAACTATCACTATTTATGTTTATGTCAACTAAAAATGTTTCTCTTGGATGACTACTATTTGTTATATATTATATTATTATTATACGTACGTGTGTACCTGTTACATGTAGGTTGCTGTGTTCGATACTGGTCTTGCTAGGAATCATCCTCATTTCCGTAACATAAAGGATAGAACGGATTGGACAGATGAGAACACACTAGAGGATCATCTCGGCCATGGTACATTCGTATCTGGAGTTATTGCCAGCTCTTCAGAGTGTCTGGGTTTTGCTCCTGACGCTGATCTCTTTGTGTTTAGAGTATTCACTAATAACCAGGTTTGCTATTTATACTAAGGGTAGAGTTCGACCACACCCACTAATGTACATTATATGTATTCAATGCTATATATCATTGATACTATTTATACATGTAGTGACATTGACCACACCCAATGCCCACACCCACTGTATCTCCATATTAGGTATCCTACACATCATGGTTCTTAGATGCCTTTAACTATGCCATATTGAAACGTGTCGACGTGCTTAACCTCAGTATCGGTGGACCAGACTTCCTGGATCAGCCGTTCATAGAAAAGGTATACTAGCTAATACTCAACTAGTCTGTTTATAATGTGTGTCTATATGTTTTTGATTATTTTGTGTTTCCAAAAGGTATGGGAATTAACCAGTAATGGTGTGATAATGATATCAGCTATAGGCAATGATGGTCCACTATACGGGTTAGTAATGACTATAGTAATGGATGACATACTGTACGTGTTTATACATGCTGTTCGCCCTGTTTCTATTCATTTCCATGTCTCTTACCTTTTCTCTCTATCCTATGTCTCCTTCAGTACTCTCAATAATCCGGCCGATATGATGGACGTAATTGGAGTGGGAGGAATTGATTACGAAGATAAGCTCACCCCATTCTCCTCCCGAGGGATGACCACATGGGTAAAGCACCAGATCGCAGGATATATACTCCTCTTAACCACTTCCTTTTTTAACCCCTTAGGAACTACCTAATGGCTATGGAAGGGTTAAACCCGACATAGTCACATACAGTAGTGGGGTACGTGGCTCCGCCCTCCACTCGGGCTGTCGGTCCCTTAGTGGTACCAGCGTTGCCTCGCCCGTAGTTACAGGTGCTGTAGCCCTCCTGGCTAGTGCTGTTGATAAGAGTAAGGTCAATCCTGCTAGCATGAAGCAATCACTGACCTCTACAGCTCAGAGGATACCGTATGCTAATATGTTCGAGCAAGGAATAGGGAAGTTGGATCTAGTGAGGGCTTACCACGAGTTGTCCTCGTACCAACCTCGTGTGTCCTTTCTTCCTTCGTCTGTTGATCTGTCGGAATGTCCATATTTCTGGCCCTACTGCTCTCAACCTTTGTTTTACGGGTCTATGCCAGCTATAGTCAATGTACGTTAATACAACTATTAATATTAATGCATTAATAACACTAATGATAATATTAATACATTAATAATGCTAAGTACTTATTGTTATAATGTTTCCTTTTTTCGTATCTTCCTTTTGGTAGGTGACTATTCTGAATGGAATGGGTGCCACTGGTCATATTGTTAACAAGGTAAAGTACACGCTATTGGTTAAGTCCATGTGTTAAATGTTTGTATTTCTATGCCTATCCCTCCTTAGCCATTATGGCAGCCCTATGTTGGTGCTAATGGTAATGGTAAGATGTTGGATGTATCGATAAAATATTCGCAGACTCTATGGCCATGGTCAGGATGGGTGGCTATTACTATCAGTGTTTCTAAAGAGGCGGGATCTTTTACCGGGCGAGCAGCCGGACAGATATCACTGACTGTATCATCACCAACTGTGAGTGATGGGTATTTCTAATTAAGCAAAATATTAAAAGTAATTTTTTTTTAAAAAAAAATTGAAATTTGAATCAATTACTTTTTATAGAGCTCGACAACAAAGGAGTCATTATTATCAACAGTCCAGTTGCCCCTGAGTGTGTCCATCGTACCCCCACCCCCTCGTCACACCCGTATCCTCTGGGACCAGTTCCATAACCTTCGTTACCCTCCGGGGTATTTCCCCCGTGACAACCTCCACATGAAGACCGACCCACTCGACTGGAACGGTGACCATATCCACACTAACTTCAAGGACATGTATATGTTCCTTAGATCACGGGGTTACTACGTGGATGTATTAGGTCAGCTATCATGTTGATAAGGTGGTTCT
Source organism: Chalinula nematifera (assembly GCA_036873525.1). NCBI lineage: Eukaryota > Metazoa > Porifera > Demospongiae > Haplosclerida > Chalinidae > Chalinula > Chalinula nematifera. The sequence goes on along the minus strand of JAYJLX010050881.1, from coordinate 15,148 downwards.
CTTTAAGTCTAGTTTACAATATTAAACACACTTGAAAGTTGTCTGGACGTAATCTTGATGTAGACAGTGGAATAGATGACATACTGTACTCCGCTCTCCCATCATGTTGTAAACTAGGCTTTGATTATGGCTTGTCCGGTAATGCTACTTTTAATAATACATTTTTCATTATCTAGGTTCTCCTTTCACTTGTTTCGATGCTACGAAATACGGTAAGTATGCTGTGTTATCCAGCACACTATACCCATTGCTGTGTTATCCAGCACACTATACCATTGATCTTATTGATAAGTTTATTGATGGATATTTAGGTACACTGTTGATTGTGGATAGTGAAGAAGAGTTCTTCCCTGAAGAGATACAGAAATTGAGGAGAGATGTTGCTTCACATGGTCTCTCTGTGATTGTTATGGCAGGTCAGTAGAGGGAGATAGAGAAGAAACGATTAATGTCTGTTTGTCTGTCTATCTTTCTGTCTGTCTATCTGTCTGTCTGTACATATTTATTCATGTCCTTTTGTTTTAGACTGGTATAATGTTGAGGTGATGCAGAAGCTGAGGTTTTATGATGAGAACACTAGGCAATGGTGGATGCCCGACACAGGAGGTGCTAATATTCCTGCTCTTAACTCATTACTCAACATATGGGGAATATCACTAAGGTATATAAACCACGCCCATATAACCACTGACCACACCCATAAAATTGACAACTTTTCATTCATTTCCCTTTCGATCCCTTCAGTGATCAAGTAATGGAGGGAACTATGGAAATGGATAACCACTTGGTTTATTTCACTAGTGGGACTACAATAGCCTCATTCCCCTCGAATTCCTCTAGTTACTTATTCTCAGCTGATCTCAAGGATCAGAGTAAGTTCAGTAATCAATAAGAAGCAACAAAATAGATAAATATTTGTGTTTAAACTTTATTGGTCCACTTTTGGCTGTCTCTTTCTGTTTGTCTGTCTTCACGATTGATATTTTTTTATTGTTTTGTATGTTCCGTTGTATCAGGTATTGAAGTAAAGACAGGTACTAACACAATCCATCGCACTGTACCAGTATTGGGTCTACATCAGATTGACCAAGGTACACACACATATTGTTGTATCAGTTGATACTTTGGTTGGTGGTTATTACTAAATACACATGTGTTAGGTGGTCGAGTGGCAGTATACGGAGACTCCAATTGTATAGACTCCGCCCATTTACAGTCAGGTACGTGCGTACATTAACTGTAAAATGTATTGTATTTGGGATGAATTTCTCTCACGAGCTCCTGTCAATCTTTCCTTAAAATTGATAGCGGTTGCTATTTGTACCGTTATACATATTAGCCCTTCCTTGTACAAATCTCGACTCAAACTAATTAAGATCCTATTACTGATTTTATTATACTCTTGTAGATTGCTTCTGGTTACTGGATGAGCTGTTACTGTACAGTACTCGTGGTGTAGTTCCCGGGTTCATGCACCCTGCTCAATTATTGACCACGCCTATTTACCTTCCCGAGAGAATGGAAGGTATTGAAGCTCGTTACTGAATATTTGTATTACTAGAACTTATCTGTTGCTGCTTTGTGTTTGCAGGCAGTCGATTGCATCAGTTCTCTAAAGTATTAGACCCGACCGACCCTCACAAGTTCCGTTCACTTCCCAAGTGTCCCCACAACGTATGGGCCAAGCCACGCCCCATAAATACCAGCTTTGTATGGAGTATACCAGACGATAAGGTATGGATTTGCAAAACAAGTCATGTGACAAACAGGTCATGTGACAAGCAGGTCATGTGATTTATGTTGCTAAAAATTACTATTACATGTATTTCAACAGCCTAGTGATCCAGGTAGAGGATTACTGACAGTGGATAACATACCTGAACTGGAAGCTATGTCCCTGAGTCACCCTTGGGTTGTACCAGTGCTATTGGGGCTCACACTGTCTGTACTATATTGGTTATGCTGTTGTAGAAAGAGAACTCGTAGCAGACGTTCTGTATTTTTATCGAAATTACCAGTTGTTTGAGCATAATCTGGCATATCAGGCGGTTGTGTATAGCAGCTGGTCATTTATTAGTTATAAATAACAGTTTATTTTTCACAGCAAATCAGTCTCATTTTATTCATTATACATCTTTTTTTTTACATTGTAATATAATACATGCATTATTTCTCATTCCATTTTTTTAAATTTGATATTATATATTCTGTACACTTATCAGTGAATAATGCATGGCATGCATTTTTTGGATGTGGAATCAAGGGCTGTATGGGCTCTATGACTATAATATCGCTAAGTGAATACACAGTTTGATGTTAATAGAATGATGATACAACTACTTCAACTAGGTATTACTACACAATATAATTCTAATTCACTAGCTACGTTTAGATCTATCTAATCTATATTTCAGTTTTTATTCGTTCTCTTAATTATTGGTCAATTATTTTCCGGACCCGGTTGTGAACTTTCTCACTGTTTCGTAATAACCAATCCTAACTTTCTCCATGAACGATTTCAAGATCTGGCGTGGAGAATACATCCATGGTGAATTAGGTGGTGGTGGCTGACCGACGCCCACATGTGGACCAGGCTGGGTGGGGCTGGCCGTGGTAACAACAGCATAGATTGCTTGAAATATCTGTACCTCATTCACCATCTGCATGTGAGTGAAGGGAAATGATTGATTGTAGAACGGATAGCTTTGTTGCGTTTTCCATTGCAGGCATACTTGCGAATCCCTCAAGTTCACGATAGTGTCTCCCGGCCCATTGGTCGTACCCTGGTATGCTTTTTTATTAGGGAATCCGTAACCATAGTGAAACACCTCAGGTGTTGAGTCGGCAGTGGTTACATTACCATAGAAACAGTGGGTGGCTACATTCGGGGCTTTTAGTTTACCATTGTTGTAAGTGGCATTGGACCACCTATAATAATCATAAGAGGTAAGCATCTGCTTGTACTGCTTGGCTGTGTAGTTTAGAGCGTTGTTATTCGTTGTTACGATAACTGTATTTTGCCAAACATCTGGATTGGGCAAGAGCCACACTGCACTCTCCATAGTGGGGAAGGTGGATGCAAACTGCCTAACATACCAGTTAGCATCGATTTCGATCAGAGATACAAAAGCAAGGAGACCCCTGTTCCCACCAGACCAAGCCCCTGAGAGTGGTATGTATGCATGTATGTACTTATCCTTCCAAGTCTGGTCCATTTTATTCAAGAAGTACAGAGAAACTGGTCCCCCCATACTGTGAGCCACAATGGTCACTCTAGTGTTGCCTTCTCCTGCATACATCTGTTCTATCATGAACCTAACATTGGCATAATATCCTTGATGCCAAAGCGAAGCTATTGGAATTTTAAACAATAGCAGCTAGTAAAGTGCATGTGGCAATATAGCCAGGCCATTATATTTGCTATATACACTGACCTGGTGCCAGTCTCCAGTCAAAAGGTGCAGCACGGATGTTTTTATTCCTGGTGTACCCTCGCACCACGAAATACTGAACCATTTTATGGAAATATTCAACCAACCGAGTTGTGTCGAGATACTCCACAGATTCAATGGATTTCATATCCACAGCCCTCACATGGAATCCAGTGATATTACTGTATACCCTTGTTTTTTCATCATACTGCAAACTGTATAGACGGTTAATTGTGGGATTATGAACTGAATATAAAATATTTCGTTAATAATTCATTGACTTACGATAAAATGTTTGAAATACATTTAATTGATTTTTCCAGGTCAACCCAGTACGTTTCCCATATATCAAGTAAATTGCCACATTCAATCCTATCTTGGCGCTGGTCCATCTTTGCTTGAAGTCTGGATCCCCTCAATCCTGGAACTATATAATAGGACCAAACAATTGAATCAAGATATACGCATAATCATCATGATCGCATTGGTGGAATGTATGTATCATACCAATCAGTATGGGTGACAATGCTTGACTGATTACAATCAGTGACGAGAAGCATGCCAATATCACTACAGCAGTCATTTTTGTATTGTTCTCTTTTTTTTTAGATCACTTATAGACTAGATCTCGCTGCTGCTGAGGATAGTTTATGCACACACTGAACAGTCTTGTTTTATAGCTACGTACTCTGGTTGCAATATCCTGCTACATGTTTGCTAGCTTGTTTAATTTACATCTAATCATTTTAAAGTGTATACATTGATAGATCATTTCATTTATAGCGCTGAGTATTGATTGGCTCTAGGTAACAACATATGGATACGTACGTCCATTAATTTAAACCAGCCACACTCACCATGCATGTTGCAAACACTGTCAGTGTTCGTGCAGGCTGTAGGGTTGGGCAAACCCATTTCTCTAAATGCCAAAATTTTATTTATAGTTATTCTCATGTTCATGAATGCAACGTTACAACATCTGCAACGTTATAACATCTGCTTAGTTAAGTTAATTGTACATGTGTTTTGAATCAATTCAAGTGCCAAATTTTGATAAATGTGTAGTTATAAGCAATCACAATTAATAATACTGTATACTACAACTAATTCACTACACATTAGTCCATTATACTTGTATACTAATAACTATAAATTTCAGTTTTTGTCTGCTTTCCAATTACTTCCAGAACTGGCAGTAAACTTTCTCACTGTTTCGTAATAACCAATTGAAACTTTCTCCATAAACGATTTGAGCATCTGGCGTGGTGAGTACATCCATGGTGAAGGTGTTGCTTCAGTAGGTTGTGATGGTTGATCACTACCCACTTGGCTGGGCTGGGTGGGAAGTGTGGGTTGACTACAGCCCACTTGGCTGGGTTGGGTGGGCGGTGGTTGACTGGTACCTATGGGGCCAGCCTGAGTGGGCGGTGGTTGACTACTGCCCACATTACCAGGCTGGGTGGGGCTGGCTGTGGTATTAACCACTTCAAGGATTGCTTGAAATATCTCATCCTTCTGAACCATTTCTAAGTGAGTGAAGTTAAACGATCGACTGTATAGCGAATAGGCTTGTTGCAGTCCCCATTGCAGGCATATTTGTGAATCCCTCAAGTTAACGACAGTGTCTCCTGCACCGTAGGTTGTATCCTGGTACGCTTGTTGGCAAGGATACCCGTAGCCATAGTGAAAAACCTCAGGTGTTAAATTATCGTCAAGTAAATCACCATAGAAACAGTGGGTGGTAATGTTGGGAGCTTTTAGCTTGCCATTTTCGGAAACGGCATTAACCCACCTGTCATAATCACTTGCGTTGAGCATCTCCTTGTACTGCTGGGCTGTGTAGTTTAGCGTGTTGTTATTTGTTGTTACGATAACCGTATCTTGCCAAACATCTGGATCAGGCAAGAGCCACACTGCACTCTCCATGGTGGGGAAGGTGGATGCGAACTTCTCGAGAAACTCGTTAGCATTGATTTCGATCTGAGACACAAACGAAAGCAGACCTCTATTCCCACCCGACCATGCTCCTGAGAGTGGTATGTATGCATGTATGTACTTATCCTTCCAACTTTGCTCCATTTTATTCAAGAAGTACAAAGAAACAGGTCCGCCCATACTGTGAGCCACAATGGTCACTCTAGTGTTGCTTTCTGTCTCGTACATCTCTTCTATCATGGACTGCACATCATCATAGTATCCCTGATGGAGAAGCGAAGCTATAGAGACAAAAGAGTTATTAAACAATACCATGCATGCAGCAAATGGCTGGGAATATAACTGCATGAGAATAAATATAGCTGCATGCATGATACTATGTGCACGTACGAGTACACACTCGATATATACCTGGTGCTATTCTCCAGTCAAACGGTGCAGCACGAATGCTGCTATTCCTGGTGTACCCAGCTTGTGACACAAAATACTGCACCATTTGATGGAAATATTTTACTACCTTAGCTTCGTCAAGGTACTCCACAGACTCAATGGAATCCAAATCCACAGCCCTCACATAGTATCCAGTGGTATTACTGTATTCTTTTGTCTCTTGATTGTATTGCAACCTATGAAGATGAGGTACCAGTATAACTGCAGAGTCATATCAAAGCATATCATGTATTCGTATTTTGGATCATGTGCTGAACATATTTCTCCAATTTTAACTTACGATAAAACGTTTTTAATGCATTCAGTTAATTCACCCAGCGGATCCAGGTTAACCCAGTATGTCTTCCACACTTCATCCAAATTAGCACATTCAATCTTATCTACATCCATTTTTGCTTGAAGCCTGGATCCCCTCAATCCTGGAACTATATAGAACCAAAAATATGCATAATCAACATTATTGGTGCAAAATGGAATGTATGTATACCAATCAAAATGGGTGATAATGCTTGACTGATTACGATCAGAGATAACATAAAGTATACCGCTACCCAGGCTACAGCAGTCATTCGTTGTATCATTCTCTCTTCTTCCCTTTCTTTTAGATCTCTGCTGTTGATGGCCGGGGCGATAGTTCATGCATATACAGTGGGTTTTACATGCATTACATTGTATTTATAGCACCACTATATCCTGTTATATGTTTGTTATAGCTTAGTCGTTCAATCATCTTTAAGTGTTAAACATTAATTAAACGTAGTGCATGGATTAAGTACATAATTATTCACATACCAGCCACGCCCACCATACATAAGCGCATCAACCACACCCCCCAGTATGCACATACGCAATGTCATGCATTATTAACACACTTGCTGGAATTTTTTTTTTAAATGTATAACTTTGTCATGAATACAACATGAAAACACAATACAAGAATACCAAAATTAACAAACTCTTCCATCCAATCCCTTTCCATCATTAACCCCCCCTCCCCTCCACCCGACCCCACCCTCCCTCCCTGCAGTCATTGTTAAACAATGCGCTGTACTATGACAGTGTTCAGTAGTTGTGCGTCACTGAGTGTTTGACTGTCATCAGTCAGTTCCTTCCTTGGAAAGGTAGTCATTAAAAGGAATGGCTTGGCACAACTAGCAGGGTGAGAACTGAATGAATCGTAGTTAAGGAGACAAATAACGACAATTACGAAATTCTCACAAATAGAATACAGTACAACCTTCAATAGTGGACCCTCTGAGGAAGGGACATAGCATAGTAAACCTTTCAACAAAGGACACTTATCAGTATCCCAACAAAAAAAATTGTCTGATAATTTTTGACCTCCAAGAAGAGGACAACCTCTCTATAAAGATTCAATTTATAGACTCCAAAAGTGTCCTTTATTTATAGCTTCTAGTGTACATTGTATAGCATATAATACTCCAACGTACTCACTATCTGAGTTGGTATGTGTGTGTGGTTAAGTACATATATATCCATGTAAATATGGAAGTGAAAGGATACTCTTTTATGAATCTTCTAACATCTCCCACAGTGTGAGAATGGTTGAACTGGGACTGGAGTCTACAGTATAGACAGGTAATAGAGTATATTTTATAATCACATTTATTAATAACTACTAATAAATTGTATCACTTCCTTATAAGGGTTTTACATGTGTAAGCTCTATTTAAAGCCCATCACAGTATCTCTATAAATTTCCACAAAAAAGGAACCATTTGAGTATAACTAATGTATTAGTTACCGTGTCCCATCCGCCAGTCTGATCTGTAACGATGTTACAGGCTGAGATGAGTCTACAGAGACTGAGACTGGTACTGGAATGGGACCAGCAGGTGATTCATTAGAAGATGACGATGCTGCTGTACTAAATGATGAAGGTTGGGATGAGTGTACTTGAGGAGTCACACTATAGCAACGAATGATATAAAATACTTTGTAAATAAAACAATCCATCGCTTCCTCTGGGCCCCTCCCTTTATCCATCTTTCCCTGTCTATTCACTAAGTACCTCCCCTAACAAGCATGCTCGACCATATTTACTGTAATGGTCTTTACTTGCTTACTTTCCAAGCTTATATCCTTCACCGGAGAAAGCTTTGACTTTAGGTTTAGGTCTGACATAGTTCTCGTTTCGTTTGTCTTCAAGGTTGATATCCACTTCGCCGCCCTGAGCAGCATGGATCAACTCCATTGGAATTTGTCTGGAGAAAAAAAAACAATTCAAATAAAATAATTGAGGGGTGGGGGAGGAGTAATCTAACTAACCCTTTGCTTACGGAACTAAGGAATTCCTTATCCGCTTCGTCCTGTCCCGTTCTAAGGGGTCCATCGTCTACTGAAAATCCATCCTTCCAGAACCTTAAAGTATGAAGCACTTTCTTCGGTTTTGAAGGCACAGGGGGTCCGGGGATCATGGCACTCGGACCCTCACTATCACCTAACCGGAACCCTGGAAAACGATAGACCAACAAAACAGAACAGTAAAAAGAAAATTATTTAAACAAATTAACATATTAAAAGCTAATGAGTCAATTTAAAGATTTAATTAAAATCACGACCAACGATGATTTACATGTATTTTTGTATGTGTTTTGAATCAATTCAAGTGCCAACTTTTGATACTTGTAATTATAAACAACAAAATATGTTCAATCATGTGGTGTGTGAGTTTCTAATTAATTGAAACTACATTAAATAAATTAACAATCTCGGCTCATTATTCCCAATCAATTCCTTGCACATGTCAATGGTAACAAGGAGCTAAAAAGAAAGTTCATATCTTTCACGAGCATAAAAATGGTGCCTCAATTAACTTTCTAGCTACCTGCAAAGTAAATTTGAAGCATAAGTGTCTACAAGGCTTTTCTAAACCAGCTGTATTAAAGCAAACTTTCAATCTGCTAACACACAAACTAACATATTTGGACAACTAATGTAGCTCATACTCGGGATATCAAATTAAGCTAGAGTAATACTATTTGTAGTAATACTCACTACAAAATAATTCTGGAATATTTTGCCGTTCAAAAATTTTCTTACAGCATGTACGCGCGAAAATGGCAATTAAATAATGGAAAATTAATAATCATTGAGTATTACTATTGAATGGATGCCTTGTGTACGAATCCTCTTGCAAATGAAAACATGTATCATGAAGATATTTGGTAGTTTTACTATTGAATGGATGCCTTGTGTACGAATCCTCTTGCAAATGAAAATATGTATCATGAAGAAATTTGGTATTATATTTACCAGAGCCTACGAAATGTGATGAAGTGGTCTTCTCCTTTGGTAAATCTTCTAGTGGTACCGCTCCATGCCTGGAGATTAAGATTAGTGGGTGTGGCTTATTTTAGAGTCTATATATATAGTAACATGGAGTGACTCACTGTTTTGCTGCTTCGAAAACCTCTTTAGCTAAATCTTTCTTCTTTCGAGGCGGTCCAGATATCATCTGTCCACTATATAAATTAAATAAAATTAATAATTAATTAACGGGTTGCCATGGTAACCTATGTTCGGATCCTCCTGCGTAGTAGTTTTCTCCTTCATCTTCGTCGTCCTTAAGAGGGGTGGAACCAGATGAGTGGTAGTCAGATAGAGTAGCTAAACCACTGAAAGAAAGAGAGACACGTATAACACATAGAGGATGTAAGGGGAACATAGGCAATGTTTAGGGCCCAAGTGTAGGAATAATATATAATAAATCATAACCTTTTTTTGTTTTGTGGTATATTTTTACTAGTGCTCTCACGTGACTCAGGAATCTGTGGAGTTCCCCCTGATTCTTCAATTGGCTGTATTAAACCATAAAGCGATATGACTATAATGAATAGAAACGTAAGTTATGTACAGACCTCTGTTATATCGTCACTATAGTAAGCATCTGTAGCAGCTTGTAAATTTCCTCCGGCTGCTTTTAGAAAAAACTCTCCCCTTTCTCTGGAAGCACCTGTAATTTTACAAAATTCGTCTAACTGTGAGTCGGCCATCTTCTTTATTAATAGACTTTATTAAAAAATAAGTTAATAAAGTAGGCGTGGCTACACGGAGCTGGTGGGTGTGTCACTGTCAAAACACAATGGAGTTGCTGAAAGGGAAGGGCTTTTTCAACAAGCAGAAAGGTGACTTTATTGTATATTTCCAGAAGCTTAGCACTTGTAATATAGAATCTATTTTCAACAGATGATCCGGAATATCGCGAAAGGCAAAAGAGAGCTCGTAACTCCCTTCTAAAGAATCTCTCCAGAGCTGTGAAAGAGGTGAAGAAGCAATTTCATTCCTCACCCACCCTCCCTCCCTCCCCCCCCCTCCCCTTCCAACACTAACACTGACCCTAAGTGCTATATGCATGATTAAGTTTGCTAAACTCGATGGAAAGATTTTGATGTAATGTGTGAAAAAACTCAAAATTTTTTCGATATTTTCCACTTTTCATGTAATTAGGTACAGTACCTATAATTATTACCCTAGTAAAGAACTGTGTGTATTGAATAGCAGCTGTTCACAGCCTTACACTGTTAGAGGAGCCAATGTTCATACCTATGTATGTAATGTATTAACAGTAAACATGTTAAACATTGTCTGAATGGCTGAAAGAAGCATTAAAACCATATAGCTTGGCTCTTCACACTGAAATATGGAGATATATTACATTGTATAATAATTATTGGTACTAATTACAGGTGCAACTACTGTCAACCCGAACCGAGAAGGATTATATTGGTGACTGTAGAGCTGTGCAAAGGCTGTGTGCTCGATTTGAGGATGTCTTGAGACACAACCTCAAGGCGGGCTGGACAGGGAAAACCCCCACGTTTTGGCCTGTAGTGTTGAAGATATCACGTAGACAAGCAATAGAATACATCAACAGGTTGGTTAGTGGGTGTGGTTCAAAAATAGGTGTGGTCAGTCATTAGTTTATTCAAGTAATTTTGGGAATTTGAATAATTATAAACAACTGACTTGTTTTTTTGAGGTTACAATAACTTCTAACAGTTTTCCAAAATAAGAGTATATTTTATTCCATTAGGTTACAGTATGCTCAGAGTGAGAATGGACGGTGTAGAGCATGGATCAGGATGGCTGTTAATGAGTCCTCATTGGAGAGTTATATTACTGTCCTCTGCCAAGATACCAATCTACTCTCGTAAGGAAATGGAGAGTGGGAGGGAGGGGGGGAGGAGAGGGGAGGGAGGGAGGGAGGGGGAGGAGAGGGAGGGGGTGCCAGAAAGAGGTAGAAAGATCAATACAACTTTATTTTTCATAAAACTCCAATTATCTTTATTTACCATAGTTTTTTTTTCTAATTTCATTAGTCAATATTTTGAGGCTGAGAGTTTCCTGCGCGATGAGGATACAGTATTTGCTATGAAGCAGTTACTGACCGGTATTTCCGGAATCCAGTTCAAAATCACCGTGGATACGGCTGACTTGGAATTCGCCCTCGCTCCCGAAGCCCTCCAACCTGCCCTTCGTATCAGAGCACCACTTCCAATGGAGAGTAAGCCCCTATAATAATCAAGATATAATTGGTTTCACATACTAATGTAATACTAAAACAGTACACACATGATTATTATTACTAAAACAGTACACACACATGACTTAGTTCATTAGGTACATGTATATAAGGTCACATGGTGCTGTTATTGCTGTAGTAATAGAGTAGTACAGTGTGTAGATGATGTGTAGTTTTATCCATTCATATAATGTGTTGTATCGGGTGATGATTTGTTATTCCAATAGTTGTACTACTACATCATTGTCATAGACACTATTGGCAATTCATTGTGTAGATGCCTTCACAGCTATAATACTGTAATGTTATAATTGTAATCTTGTTTTTAAGGGCAAGGCGTGGCAATAATCAATGCTGCTTCTTTAATTCTTTCTTTCTCTTTTTCTCTCTCTCTAGATACTGCCTCTGAGACTAGTGGTCCATCGTCTACCAGTACCCCTCAGGCCAGCAGTGATGGTAGTTGGTGTTCAAACAGTTCCAGCTCTTCTTCGACTCATCACAGTAGTGTCCACAGCACCAGGGAGGGCGGAGTTATCGGTTACTATGACAACAGTAAAGCTAAGATAGACGAGAAACCGGAGGTGGTTGTTAAAATGGACGGAGGACTGGAAGCTAGTGTGAGACAGGAAGATGACTCTATTGTCATAGAAGCTCCCGGGCTGACCAAAGTGAACGCTTATTCGAATCTAAAGAGGTTCAGTATGGCACTGGAGGATACGAATGATGATTGGTTGACTCATCAAGACTATAATGAAGGGGCTGAGGAGGATACGACAGGAGATGGGGAGAATAATAGCAGTAACGAAGGGATTCACATGAAAATGAGAGAACCTGATGGATCCATTACTAGTCCAAGTGATTCACCACTGGCTAGAGTAGATGATCGTGAAGAGGATTCAAATAGTGTAGAACTGGCCACGCGGGATCAGCTTGTTAAGCCATCCACGCCCACACGATCCCCACTCCGATTTCACTCACCCAATCCTTCTCCTTCCTTGCCAGGGAGGCCAGTAGACCCGAGTCCCTCTGATTCTCCCTTACATAGCCCTCCTCCGCCCCATGTATCTGATGACAGGAATTCAGGATACAATAATGGGGAAACATCACAGGTAAACAATAGTAATAAACTCTTGGAGAAATTGGAACCTAATATTTCCTCACCTCACAAGACCCCCTCTCCATCTCACCAGACCCCTTCACCTCACAAGACCCCCTCGCCTTATAAGACCTCCTCTTCGCCTCATGTGACCACCTCACCTCACGAGGCCCCTTACTCACCTCATAAGACCCCCCCACCTACCAAGACCCCCTCCTCACCAAATAAAACACCCAGTCACGATAATTATACCCCAGAGGAATATTCCTTCACTGAAGTACTCAGACTAGCTGCTGGGGTTGGTAGTAAATCATCTCCGAAGTCAAGCAGATCCACTAGTACTGAACCAGATCAGCATCAATGGGGAGATAGAGTTGGGTCCAATAATACATTATCTGCTAATGAAACCAACTCCCCTACTGAGGTTGACCCTTATGCTGCTGTACTTAATGAAGACCAAGCCACGCCCAAAGCGGAATACACTAATCCCTTTCTGTCCTCTACCAATGATAGTGATGATACGAATCCATTTGTAAGTGGATATAAGGAACCGACCCCGCCCACTAATAATAGTTCTGCTGTTACCATAGCAACATATGGTAACCCGTTTGAGGAGGATTCCTCAACTTTTGGTCAAAATGGCTTCTTACCTGACGACGATGAACAAACATTTGGTAGTCATTTTGATAAGCCCCATCCATCTAAAGACCGGTTTAATGAACCCCACCCATCTAATGACCAGTTCAATGAGCCCCGCCCATCTAATGGCCAGTTCAATGACTCTCACACATCACAGGATCCTTACAACCCGTTTGACGAGCCCAACCCATTTAATGAGCCCCGCCCATTGCAAAATACAGGGATTATGTTTGGTGAATCCATTCAAATACGTAGCAGTAATAACAGATCACCTGAAGATACCCTCGTTCCTGACACCAGACCTGATGACCATCATCATCATCATTTGGAGGACTCTGTAATGCAAGAGGATCATTATGACAGCGAGCGCAGCATTGAAGAGATCGACGTGAAATTATCGCGGTTGAAATCATACTGGATAAAGGACATGTCCAATGCTAAACTACAGAAACAAATCTTGGATTTACAGCTTTTGAAGCAAGAAAAATTAGAGGTAGCTACTGTACTTGGAATATGTGTACTTCAATGTATGTTCATAGTTATACACGTATATAGTTGTATATAGTTGTAGTATAAGCCCAGTATAAGAGGTATCTGTTGTCACCATTTTAAGTATCATAATTATTGTGATTATGTTATGTTATAAGTCCATCTTTGTTTCTTCTTTAGGCTCAGGAAGAGGAGAGATTGTTAGGAGGTGAAGTGATTTTTGGCCACACTTTCCAGGAGCTATCATTTAAGATCACTGGCAAGAAATGTGACGTATGTAGTAAACCATTCTTACTCAAGAAATCATACAAATGTGCCAGTAAGTGGAAGAGAGTGAGAGTAAAGGAAGTAGAGATGATTGGAAACTTTGTGTTGTTCCACAGATACTGGATGTGAACTGTTGGCTCATGAGAAGTGTCTAAATTCAATCAAGCGGAAATGCGTATCACATCGACTTAAAGTAAGCTATACATGTAGTTTTCCTTTCTGAATCATGGTTTGTATAAATTCTAAATTGCCATTTGTAACGTTCTCGTAATTTCATTATTCCATGATTCCATTCCAGAGCAAGTACATAATGGATGTGCGTCCGGAGAAGGGTCTCACTCACCAGTTCTTTCGTTGTGATTGCTGTAACCAAGCACTGAATACTGCTTCAGTGGAAGTCAGACTGTGTGACTATACTGGACTCTACTACTGCTCCAACTGTCATCATAACGATATGTCACTTATACCTGCCAGAATCCTACACAACTGGGATTTCACTCAGCGAACGGTAGCCATGGATGATTATAGGCCACCATGTTTTAACTTAACTCTGCTTATACTGTAGGTTTGCTGTTTTTGTGCCAAGTTATTAAGTGCCCTGGAGACACGCCCTCTGATTGATATTCATTTAATTAACCCATGGTTGTATAAGTATATCCCAGAACTAATGGAAGTAGAGGTTAAAATGGGTCAGATTGGGTGGGGTGATGGTTGAATGGGGTATTGCATGTTAATTATGAGGTTTATAATGAGAATAACTGTTGCACTTTCGTTTCTTTGTCCTTCAGGCAATGAGGAAAGACATACTTCAAATGAAGACATTATTAGCCGAATGTGATCGAGCTAAAGATGAGGACTTGATAAAATTGGTTGGTTACACAGAATTATCATAGAAAGCAATAGTAAATCTTCTGGCCAGTGGGCATTTTTTTTTCCCCGTTTTATGAGAATGTCTGACTATTTTAGAGCTAGTGACATAATAGTGACCTATAGTGATCTGCCCCTCCTCTCCTCCCTTCCCTCTTTATTCTCTTTAGTTGGACAAGCATCCTCATTTCAAGGATTCTGCTAACATGTATTCTGTGGAAGACATGATTGGTCTACAAAACGGTAGTCTTGTGAAGAAGGTCCAGATCATACACAAATTATACTTCAGCCATGTTAATCAGGAATGTGAGGTAATGGCAGTATTTATGTGCCTGGCTATTCCAACTTATTATAATTAATGTACCGTAATTAATGTACCGTAATTAATGTACCGTAATTAATGTACCGTAATTAATGTACCGTAATTAA